>JAHBCN010019469.1:0-15989 GCA_019359885.1 Listronotus oregonensis
GGTATAATAGGTCGAAGAATAATTGGCCCATTCTTCTGGAAAAGAGTTAAATGGAAAAAGATACCTGCAGCTTTTAAGAAATGAAATTGTCCGCCTTTGGAACTAAATAATCGAGGTTGTATTAATTTATATTTTAGGCAATAATCAAGCACCAAGTGAAGAAATATGGTTTCAGCAGGTGGAGCTTCAACTCACTATGCCCGAATGTATCTAAATAATGTTTTTTGAAGATGATTGGATGTGGGGCACAATCATGGGCCAGCTCGGTCTCTGGATTTGTCGCCCCTCGATTATTTCGTGGGGCCACCTAAAATGTCGTTTTCAAAACGAAGCCCACTGACCTTGATGATTTAAAGTTAAGATAGCAGAAAGTAGGAAACTGACAGCCTCTAAATGTTTTACATGCTTTTCGCAGAACTTAGCTTATTGCCAGGAAGTAAATGGGCAATATTTTAAGAATCTGTTTTAAATTTTGTTTTGTTTATTGTTGTTAAGTTTTTCAAAGGGTTTTTTTTACCAAGGAAGTTTAAAGGTGATGGAAGCCCAATGCTATGGCCCATTCGATCAAAAAATGTCCAGCCCAGTATGAAAATAACTGTCAGAGTTGGCCCCCCCGATTCTGCGAAAACCAAAATTCCACGAAAAATTTAATGTGCCCTTTACTTACACACTGATAAATCAGTGTGTAAAACACATTATACTTTTATGAGGGCCGTAGAAACGTTTTTAGTCTTAGGTTGTCTAGGTTTTTGGTGAAAGGCGCGGCGGCGCGTATGAAACTATATCCGCGCTGTCCGTCAACCTCGTCGTCTCATCATTCGTCATTTTCGTTGTGGTTTTTTCTTGCGCCTTTATTAGTTTCGATTGTTTTGCTTTGTGTGAGTACCTATATTTTGTGTTGCAGAAGTTTTTGGATTAATAAAAACCTTTTATTTTAGTGATTAGTGTTTATTAAAGGTGACTTAATTTTGTGTTTTTGTTTGTTACTTATAATATCGTAACAAAAATGATTAGATGTTGTATGGTTTTGTCTTGCAAATCCAAGGGTAACATACCCGGCATTTTTTACTTTAGGTAAGTATTTTTATATTAAATTAGGTGCTATTTATGAGACGTAACGTTAGGTAACCGAAAAAATAATAATATATCAATTATGAGTAATAAAATAATGAAAATTTCATAGGAAATAGCAGTGAGAAAAGTAAGGCAATCTTAACTATCTTTTAGATGATTTCCACAATGTTTGTGTATTTCCGTGGATGATTAAAAAGAAATAAGGTTTACATTTAAGTACTTTTATTTCATTTAATAATTCAGTACATTTTTTTAAAGGATTAAAATTATTAATTACTGGGCAGACCAGGCAAATTTTAATATATACAGGTCCCTCCAATTGAATGAAAGAAAGTACAATTTTATGTTAAATTCCTTTTTGCTTTTTCTGTATTTGTCTAAAAGAAATTAGATTTTTGGTTTCAAACTTACTTATCAACTTTTAAGCCGAATACTTGACAAAAATATTTAACGGATACTTTAAATGGATACCTAGGTACCAAAGGTTACAAACATTTTTAACCACTGTTATTTGTCTCATAAATTTTGTTATTAGTAAAAGTATATGCCTTAAAAAAATTTAAAATTTTCACTTTTTAATGTACAACCAGAATCTTAGGATTAGATTAAACTCATTTACACTATCTTGCCCTTGTTTTATCACAAAATTAAAAATACATGAAAATATCATACAATGTTTAAATTTATTTTAAAAAATCGTGTTTTATTTATTTAAAATATTTTTGGTAAAAATACAAAACTCAAAAAATATCGACCATTTAAATAGAAGGTGTAAAGTGGGCCATCTATTCTTGCCATATTATATCAGATGATATAAAATCCAATATTACACAATAATTTTAAATATTCTATCGTTTAATAACCAAAATTTTGTGCAAAAAATTTAAAAAACAGGAATGTTGAAAACATTTGATAATCAACTTTATAGATAGTAACAAAGAATTATGGAAGTCCCTCAAACCTACTACATTGCGCAAACCCGCCCAACCCCCTATTCCCGCTGCCCTGCACGCCTGACAATTTTGTTAATTTGGGCTTTAAACTTCCTTGTTGTAGGTAAAATAATACTATTATTTTATCCTATTATTTTTAATCTTAATTTTTCGAAACTGTTATCGTTCGAAAAAAAAACTTTATACAAAAATATAAAATTTAGGCAAAGTCAAAAACTGAATCAAACAGGGTGTTCCGTTTTAAAAACGGAGTTCCATTCGATTTTAAAAAACGGTAAACTTGGCAACGACGGGGCTTCAAAATAAATATATTGTATGTAAAGTAAGGATTATTTATTTTGAAGTAAACAGGGCATTATTTTTAAACTTTCCTGTACTTCTTTAAAAAACGAATATAGCCATTTAGTGTATATTTTTTCCGTAGAATTCAATAATCCAATCAAAAAAATCAAACCAAAAATTTATTTTTTTGGCCGAGGAATGGTTAACGATAAAAAAAATCACATGCATTCCACAGAATAAAAATCTTCGGCAAAGCTTTTCAAGTCCATTTGTACATGACGCCAAA
This sequence comes from Listronotus oregonensis, assembly GCA_019359885.1. Taxonomy (NCBI): domain Eukaryota; kingdom Metazoa; phylum Arthropoda; class Insecta; order Coleoptera; family Curculionidae; genus Listronotus; species Listronotus oregonensis. The sequence continues at coordinate 2,596 of JAHBCN010019469.1, forward strand.
AGCGTGTCTCTAGTTGTATAATATTACTAACTAGGTATTTGTGATATCTGGTGCACGTATTAATGGTATTAAAAACACGGTTGTCCCAACGATGATTTATAAAGTACGTAGTTAGAAACCGTTTTTGCAAATTACGATTTATGACATCGATAAGAATAATGAATCAGTATACTAGTAGGTAAATAGATATATGTGTGAATCATAATATATATTTTTTATTTGTTACATTTAAAATTTGATAACACATGTTATAACGCTAAATTTTCAAAGCATAATAAAAATAAGGTCCATCAATTCGCCTTGTTCCATTTTTGTTTGCTACTTGTACAGGGTTATTCATTTTAAAGTAAACAGGACTTTATTTTTGAACTTCCTTGTACTTTTTAAAAAACGAATAAAGCCATTTTGTGTTTTTTTTTTGTAGAATTCAATAATCTAATTATAAAAACATTTGACACAAAAACAAAAGAGTTACAGCACGCGTGCCGTCAATATCAATAGATAGAGATTTTTACGAGGAATTTGGTGATATAAGGGGGTTTTGGGGTTATTCCCTGGGGTTTTGCTGCCAAATTTTCTTAAAAAGGCATGATACTAAAAGGATAGTTTTACTGAAAAACCTTCTCCCGGGCACAGGTGCTTTTTTTTCAAATCCAAAAATTTTAAAAATCCGTTTATTACTTTTTAGTAATTTTATAACGAGGTTTCCTAAAAACTGTTTCAAAAATTATATTTTTAAAAATGATATGATATATCTTTTTCTTAAACCAAGCGGCAAAATTTAAAAAAAAAAATAAAAGGGGAAAAAAAATTTAAAAAATATAATAAGATAAAATTAATGGTATTTAAATAAAACCTTCTAGCCTTTCTAAGCTCGCCGAAATTTTTTGAGGTTCCCTTTGGGTTTAAAAGGGTTAATTTTATTTACAATTTTTTTCTCTCATTCGTGTTGTGTTTCCGTTTTGGTTAACGACATTCTTCCCAAAAAATGTCCAAAATTTTAATATCGGGGCTATTAGGTGGCCATCTAATAGTGCCATAACGTCCAATCCACTGATTGTATCGGCGATTAAGATACTGCAACAACTTGACGAATAGCATGGGGTGGCGCTCCGTCTTTGCCAAATTATTTGCGATACGGTTCGAGTGGCAATTCTTCTAAAATGTTCTTAATATCGTTTTAAGAAGATTGAGATATCTTTCTCCAGTTAAGGATCCCTCAAAAGAATATTGGCCCACAATTTTATTGTTAAACACCACACCAGACTTGAACAGAAGACCTCCCTTGGTATTTAACTCCTGAAAATTTCCTGGGATTTAATTTTGCCCAGCTCTGCGTATTGCGTCGGTTTAAACATTCCGATGTAGTGAACGAGCTTCATTCGTTCAAAGAATCGTTTGAAACAGGGTAGAATCGTTATCTTGTTCATGGATTAAAATTTGGGAAACAAATTAAAAGCAAAGTTTCTTTTGTTCACAGTTAATAAATGCTGCACTGGAAGAACGTGATATGGAAGATACTTAAAATATTTCAGTTCTCTGAACCGTCGCATAGGTTACTCTTCTTCTTGCTGGCCATACCTTAAGTCTTTAATGCAACAGAATTGACTTCATGGATATAAAGTAAAATAATTTGGAATAGCTCGATCCTGGTTTCTTTTCTCATTGTAGTCCTTTTCTAATATGCAACGATTTTGTTTCTTCAATAAGACCTTCAGTTTTAAAATCGTTTGTAGAGATATATTTCGTTAAAATTTACAATATATCTTCGTTGCGTTTCTGGCGTTTTCTCCACATTTATAATAGAGAGTATAATTTGAAGCCGTTCTTCTGATAAAAACCTTATTATAAACTACTTCAAAAAGTAATAAACTTATATTTAAAATTTTGACTTTGACAAATAAGCACCTCGACCTGGCAGGCAGGTTTTTAGTGAACTATCCTTATAGTATCATCAGTTTTCTAGACAATTGCAGTAGAACCGCAGGAAATAAACCCAGCAACCTTATATCACCGAATTCTAAAATCTCTATCTATTGATATAAAAATATATGGGGTTTCCATTTAAAATACGTCACTCGTGCTGTAATTCTTTGTTTTTGTTTCAAATGTTTCTGTTGATTATTGAATTCTACGGAAAAAATAAACGAAATGGCTTTATTGTTTTTAAAAAGTACAGGGAAGTTCCAAAATAAAACCCTGTTAATTTTAAATGAATAACCCCCCAAATTCGATTTTCATCATTGCGGTCTCAAAAACGTATTCGAGGTCGATTAAATAGAGGCAAAGTTGCGCAATTTAATGCTGATCAAAATGCCACCTTAGAGTTTAAAAGTTTCAAATATTTCTCAAGATTTTAGCAAAAAAAAAACAAATATTCGCAATTTCATTTTTATGCCTCTATTTAAAAATATATAACAAAATAAATTTTATTGCTTCTTTTCCTGTTCTACAAGACAGTGAATATTTTGTTCTAACCTTATACAACTTTCTGTATGTCAGGAGTAACTGATTTTCGTTCACAAAATTGGAGAAAAATGGGATAAACATCTAAAAATCGGCACCCATGATACCTAGTATTTCCCATCGCTGTGTTCACACGTCGTCGTCGTGGTTGGGCCCAGTAGGATCTTTTGAAACATGCGCTAGAGTTGCTGGTTATCGGAAACTCGTTTGGCTAGCGTATGGGACGGGATCCGAAGCTAAGATGAACACAAGGCTTAACTTAAGGTGTTAGCATACCGTGCTGATGAGTGAACGACATCCTGTGCCTTAAACAGGTGTCTCCAACGGTGCCTCTGAGATACAGGGCGACCTCTCAGAGTATCTAACCTTCTTCTTCTAGCTCCAAACAGAAAAAAGTGACAAAGGTGCGCTGACCGAAACGGATAAATCCTTTTCGAGAGGTGTACTAAGGTCCAGCGAAAAGGTGGCGACCGAAACTAAACCGTTTCGAAAGTACCCAGTCGGCGCCTGTTTCACGGGGAAGGGCTAATCCATCCCGAACAAACAGGTGCTTAGAAAGGAATCACTTAATCCAAACAGAAGGCGGACAGAACCGCCTTTATAGGGAAAAGGGTTCCCTGGCTTGAAACAGAAAGCGGATAAGACCGTTTTCATAGGGTAAGGCCGGAGATGCGGCCTCAGAAAGAACATCTGGTTCCTGTAACAAGTAGTGATGAGCAAAGCAAGACCAAGACCAAGACCGGGCTAGTCTTGGTCTTGGTCTTGGTCTTGCAAGCCAAAGGAAGGTCTTGTTCTTGGTCTTGGTCTTGCACCACCCGGTCTTGGTCTTGGTCTTGGTCTTGCTGCAAGAGTCTTCTGTCTTTTTTTTGGTAGTAGTAATTAAAAATAAGTAATTTTGAATAAAATATATTTTTTAATACTTAAAAATAAATAAAAAGGCGACTATATTTGCATTAAAATTTTAAAATTCTTTGATTAAAAAGCATATTTTAAATGTAGGGGTTTCTTTATTTATAGCGCTTCATTTTTAGTTAAATTAAGACACAAAATGCTTTTATACATTTGGTGGCACATAGAAATATTTCAGTGATAAGAATTATTTAAAATTTCTTTAAAGAACTACAAAAAATTAAAACAAATCTGTGTACTGTGAGAGCCGAAAAAAAACTTTTAATTTCAACCTGATGTGAAATTTCTGTGAAACTAATTCTAATATGTAAACATTGGCTTCTGCTTAAAAAAAAAATATTCAGGAATGTTTTTAGTTCATATAAACTTTTTATCTTTAAATAAGTTAACATTTGCGTACAAAGTTGGCACAAATACTTTATAAACATTCTGCATATACAAGGTGGCTCAATAGTGTGACAAAGCTCGATATCTCCGAAACCGTTTATGATGCTGAAAAACTAAACATATAGGAACAATATCAACGTAGATGGTTTTTAAATATTATTTTCCGTCCAAGCTGAAACTAATATTTAAAATTCATTTATATAAAAAATATTCCTATATGACATAAAAATTATATTTTTTATTAATCCATCTCTTTTACATCTATATCTTAGTTTTAAGAAGCCACTTCCTAGTGTGGAACAAGAATAATTTTTTTTGTATTGTGGAAATTTTTGATCAACCCTGTAAGTGGCATCACTAGATAGCTAATTAAAAAAAAAAACATTAGTAATATGAAAGTAATTTTCAGCTTCTATAACTTTTGTACCCCTATTTTTTCTCTATCGTGAATGGTTTCGGAAATATAGAGCTTTGTCGGACTATTGAGTCACAATCTTATTATTTTTGAAACATATAACAACAATAATCGCCTTTTTTTAGCAGTTTTGAACACATTTTTTGTCATGTCTGTATAAAATAGCTCTGTATATGGAATATAAAAATTAAATTTTATAATATTAAAAAAATTGGAAAAGTGCAAGAGTCTTGCAGGTCGGTCTTGGTCTTGCGTAGTCTTGCACTCCTCGGTCTTGGTCTTGGTCTTGCATACCCCGGTCTTGGTCTTGGTCTTGCTGCAAGACCAAGACCAAGACCGCAAGACCAAGACCGGTCTCGCTCATCACTAGTAACAAGGACCTGGTAGCCGTCCCACGTCACTGGACCGGGAGAGGAGGGCTTGACGGATCTAATCGTCTGCTCGTCATACTCTCCAGGAGACAGGGACACCAGAACACATTAGAACACATTGTGCTCGTGTCCGGTAGCGACACGAGTAAGAGAAAATGTAAGAACTCTCTCCCAATCTGGTATCGGATTCATTAGAAGTCCGATCCTATTGGGAGAAATATAAAAAGGTGTGAGCCACAATAGACCGAGCGGTCGCAGTGGAGGGCGTAAAAAGTCCACTCACTTTAAACCTACCTACCTAGTATTTAGGTTTAAAAATCCTTCGTAAATTGTCATAAAATCTAAAAACCAAATAAATAGCAGATCAATTAACTTCATAAACATACAATATTAATTTTCCATACCGCACACCAAACCACTATTAGTATTAATGACATGAGTCATAAATAATAGGTATATCTCTTTCTTGATCAAGTTATTAAAAACTAAAACAATAAACTTCGGTCGCATAATTTTAAAAGTAGTAACAAAAGTGGTTTTACTGCTTTTAACTATTATTGTTGCTATTATTAACCTCGATTTGAGTGGGCAGCTGTACCGTATAGATAGTATCTTACATTAAAATATATTCTATATATACCTATATCCGCTTGTGACATTTTCGGATTTAAAAAAAAACTTCAGGTAATACAATTTCCTTTTATTGTGACGGTGTAATTATTTATTATTAATATAATAAATTGTTTTACTGAATTGATTATGGTTATTAAATGTATTGCGGTAATAGTGGGTTTGTTTTATTGTTGATTAATTATTTTCTTTGAGAGTGTTTATTCGCTTTTTCTAGGATTCCGTTCCTTAAAGAAAAAAAAAAAACTTCTATAAGATCACACTTGCATCCGGCCGTTGGTCTGTCTATCTTAAACATTCTTCTTGAAAAAGATGCGACGTGGCTTTGAAATTTGAAATTAATCTTAATGTTAAATCTACATATCGCACATTTTTCAAGAGTTATATAAGTAATATAATTTTTTTTAATAATGGCAGACAAAAAATTTCTATTTTGTTTTAATGGTTGTCAATCTATTTGGTCAAAATATGTTAGTCAAACCTTCTGTACTAATTCATTTTCACCCTTAACTTTCAAATACGACATAGGCCTGTTCATCACAATTGTTTTTGTGCGCATGCGTCAGTATCAGCCATTTTTTTCGTACTGTTTTTTGTAAACAAGCATGTTAAAGGGCCTGTAAACACATAATTAAAATAAAAAAAATACTAAAGAAAGTATAGTTATTGAAGAAAAGAAATACGAAAATAAAGAAGAAAGTGCCTTAATTAGCAAATAAGTTTTTTTAATCGATTACTATAATGATATCAGTACGAAAAGGAACGACGAAGCGTTGTTGTTATGGGTATGTAAGAGTATAAATCGTTTAAATACAATACATATTATTTTATATGAACAATATAACAATTGTATATATATATATATATATATATATATATATATATATATATATATATATATATATATATATATATATATATATATATATATATATATATATATATATAATTATAAAAAAAAGATACTTTTTGTATAGTAAAGAAGTAATGGCTAACCTCTCAATCAGCTCCTTCTTTTTCCTTTTTGAGGACGTCTATGACATTTGAACCACCTTTTAATTGGTACAATTATGGGCTTCAACTGAATTATAAATCAGTGAAGCACCATCAACGATTTTTTCTAGTAAATGATTTAATTGGGGAGATAATACTGCATTCCCAGCCATTGTGGAACAAAACAGTACGAAACTTTTGAATTGCCGCTATTTCAACATGGCGACTGCGCTTGCGCTTGTCACATGATGAAAAGGCCTATTATTGCAAGCTCTTCTTCTTCTTCTTTCCTGGGAGCTGTCTTAATTCACTACCAGAGACAGCGCAGCCTCATGATCTTTTTGTGCCTGTTCTCCCATTATTTTTTATACCAATCCTCCTATTAGTAATGATTCTTCTACAATTCTATATAACCCCGGGACTGATTGGTGCCTGTCATTTGTGATCCAATGCTTCACATTCGCACAGGATATGGTAGGCTGTTTTTTCTCCCTCGTCGAACATTCTGCACTGTGTAGGTGTCCTCTTAGGTTATCATGCCCTGTTAGCAGCCCTACTGTCTACTGTTATGCGAAGTATTTTCCTACTTTGTCTCATTAGTTCTTCCTTGGTTTTTTTGGATGGGTTCCTAATGAAGCTTTTTCCAGGTCTTATTCTACTGAGGTTTCCCCAGTATTCCTCGTGTTTGTTTCGGATCCATTCCCTGGTTTGCCCTCGTGCTGTGGTTTTGGTCACTCCAAGGACAGATTCTGGTCCAAAGTATTGTGTGGATGATCCTTGTCTCGCTATCTCATCTGCTTTGTCGTTGTCCTCTATTCCCGAATGTCCTGGTCCTCACAGAGAGTTACTCTGTTGCGGTTCTCCCAGGACTTCCAGTTCTTTTTGGCATTCCCATGTCAACTTGGACGTTACCTTGGGGATTACTAGTGCCCCCAGTGAGGCTTGTTCTTACAAGCTCTTCTGTTATTTTCTTTTGCACAATGCAGTAAAGTATATTTTTCCGTTTGAAATGCAGAACTGTGTGTTCTTAGTGGAATGGAGAATTGTGAATTCCTCATTTTATTGTACACGCCCGCTCCAGTTCCCTGCTTGGGTTTTGAACATCCTTATACCAGATGATGTCTCCAACCGTGACGGGGAGATCGGGTTGCTGCCACTCACTTCGATCTGGAATTTTTGTTAAATGAGTATTGGAAAATTATCTTGTCTGTTCTCTCGTCCAAGATGTTGCCGCCAACCTGACTTTTCATGTTGTTGTGTCCCAAACTGACGTAGACACTAGTTGGTTTCTGTTGCAGTAGGAAGTAGCTCATTCTTGCCTCTCCCATTACTATGAGGTTAAGTGTTTCTAGCTCTAAAAAAACTATTTGCTAAACATTTTGTTGCCAGTTCTGCATTTGATCCCAGTGTTAATTTTTTTCCTTTTTCATTGTTTGCTTTTCTTGCTCTTAAAATGTTTGAAATCCTAGCCAATGTGGATATTAAAAAAAATTAACTCGACGGATATTTAATAGGAACATTTTTATTAAAAGACGTATGTAATAAAAAGTAATAGTTTTCTTGTCAATATTTTTCTTTTATCGTATTTCATTTGCTATTATCTTCTAATATAAAAGTTTTTTATAAATGATTTCGTACGAACTTCTCATACAAACTTTTATCCCGCTTTTAATCTCTGTGGATAAAGTTACATAAATAATACAACTTTCTGTTTTTTTAGCTAATCAGAAGACTAATTACCAAGTCCACTATTTACAGCTTCAAAAATACGATAAAAGAAAAATATTGACTTTTCTATATAAAATTTCATTCTCATTTAAACCCCTCAAGAGATGTTATTCAATTTTTTTTTAATAGTTCATTTTTAATCGTTATCAATAGTCTACATAATAATTTTTATACTTTTTGGACCAGATATGACGAAGTTTCATACAAACTTTCACATATAATCTACCTAGAGCATGGATTATTGCCGAAAATTTTGTGAGTACCTACATGAAATTTCTTTAAAAATTCAAGTACGAGACAAATTTCCCGCAATTAATTCAAGTACGTGAGAGATTCGGTAAAAAAATTATATCGGAAAACCATTAAGTAAACATATATTTGGACATTATCCACAAATAAATACAAGGCTGTGTGTAATGCGGGTTTTGACGTTTTTCGTTATTTGAACTGTTATTAACACTGTGTAGATTTTTTGCTTTGAAAAGAAATGTTGCGATTTGGAAAGAAAATTACAGAATTTAAAATTAATTAATGGTATGATAAAATGTACATTTTAATAAATTGTTAAAGTAAGTAAATAAAAAATATTGTCAATATTATTATTTTCTAATTATATGATTGCTTTCATGTGCCGGGAAATTTCCACTTATTAATTTTACGTCTACATGCTCCTGTGGATGAAAAATTTTTCAAAATATTTACTGGTTACCATTGTTACAATAACGAAATAAAGACCTGACTAGTTGAAAATGACTAGTATAAAATGTTCACCCTCATTCTACCCTTTTAAAGGGAGAGTTTCATAAAATCCTATCTTAGCTTACGTCTCCTACATATAAAATACCTACGTGTTAAATTTAATTTTCATAAATCAAGTAGTTTTTGAGATTTTGTGATTAGTCAGTAAATGTATAAATGAGTGACCTTATATATATTATATATATATATATATTATATATATATATATATATATATATATATATATATATATATATATATATATATATATATATATATATATATATATATATAAAAATTTATCTAACCGATTTTGATAAAATATGTACTGTTCCCAAAGTTTAAGTAACTGTAAGCCAAAAAAAAAAAAATGGTTACATTCCGATTAATAGTTTCGAAGAAATGCGTGGATAATCATATATATATATACATACATACCATACATACATATATACATACATACATAAAATTAATACTACATAAAAATCAAGAAACTATAAAACATAAATGAGTGAATATTATGAAACTATTAGATTTAATGAAATTGGTATTGCATGTTGAACAATAGATAAAATAATGTAATATCCTGTTACAAAATTATAAAAATGGAAATTTTTTATTATTCCCTATTATTTAACTTTCAACCAACAAACCAGAACCTGAAAATCTGAACGAAATTCATCATTCCAACCGAATGAAAGTGATTCGTTTTTGAGAGCGTTTTAGTTTTTATTGTGTTGCTTTGTCAAGTATAAAATTAATAAAACTTTTTATAAATAAATAAATGTATTATATATTATATATTATATATATTATAATATATATATATAATAATATATATATATATATATATATATATATATATATATATATATATATATATATATATATATATATATATATATATATATTTTATATATATATATATATATATTATAATATAATAATTATATAATAATATAATAATAATAATAATAATAATAATAAAATAATAATAATAATAATAATAATATATATATAATATATATATATATATTTTAATAATAATAATAATAATATATATATATATATATATACATATGTCAGTATGGTTGAAAAAACTTTTTTTTTTTGATTTTATCGAAAAAAGCTACTCTTTATAAAAAATTTTAACTACTTCTTGAGTAAGATTGGGATAGAAACATTTAACATATTTTATACGCGGTGTTCAGAAAATTGAACAAACCTAAAATGGTACAAGAGTAATGTGCATTTATTTGAGAAGATATGGAAATAAGTTACTAGGAAAAGATGTTCAAAATTAAAAGATAGTCCCTAATACCAATTTTCGAAAAAATTGGCCTATTTTTGAACAACTTTTCCTAATAACCCTATCTATATCTTCAAATAAGCGCATTGACTCTTGACCATTTAAGTTTTTCAATTTTCTGAATACCAAAAATTTTTAAAATGTTTTATCAATTTTACTCTAAAGAAATTTTTTATCAAAAATTTTTTTTGATAAAATTAAAAAATAAAGAAGTTTTTTACTATCAACCTTTTCCGTGGACGAACTAACTGGTGTGTCCACGGAAAAGGTGTTGAATAGGGAAAACTTCTTTATTTTTAATTTTATCGAAAAAAGTTACTTGTGATAAAAATTTCTGCTACTTCTTAGAGTAAGATTGGAATAGAAACATTTAACATATTTTATACGCGGTGTTCAGAAAATTGAAAAAACTTAAAATGGTACAAGAGTAACGTGCATTTATTTGCAAAGATATGGAAACAAGTTACTAGAAAAAGTTGTTCAAACGTAAAAGGTAGTCTCTAATACCAACTTTAGAAAAAATCGGCCCACTTTTATTTATTTGTGATTAAAATTTCATTATCAATTAACTTATTTCAAATTTTTGTATTAGTTGTGGTTAGTTTTTATAACTTATTTCCCATCTTCTAAATAAATGCCTTTTCTCTTGTACCATTTTAAGTTTTTTTAATTTTTTTAACACCCGGGATAAAATATTTAAATTTTTTCCCCAAACTTACTTTAAAAATAGCAAATTTTTTTTTCAAAAATTTTTTGATAAAAACAAAAAAAAAAAAAGTTTTTTCTCTTAACACCTTTTCCGGGTTGTAAATTTATTATAATTAATTTAATTTTATTATTTTATTTATAATTATTATTTAATAATATTATTAATTAATTTAATTTAATATAATATTAATTTATAATTATTAATACATTTTTTCGACCTAATTAATTTACTTTGTAATTTGTTTTTTTAAGTTTTACAATTTTATTATTGTTAAAAGTATCTGCGAGTCCTCAAACTCACAAAATAAGTTGGTGCAAAATTAAAAACGACAAACTACCTTTATTTCTAAACATACTCACAAATATTATTTAAAAAACTTATTTATAAATCAAAGTTATATTGCAATTTAAAGGCAGACATTTTTGTTTAAAAATTAAAAAACTACGAGATAAACAAAAAATAAAAAATATAAAATAAAATATATATATATATATATATATATATATATATATATATATATATATATATATATATATATATATATAGAGAGAGATATAGGCTGATAAAAAAATATATATTTTTCAACAATTCTTATAGGCATTTTCTATGTTTTTATTATAGTGTTTTGTATTTAAAAAATAGTACGAATATTAAGTTTATTACCAATTTTTTTAATTTTTTTAATAGGCCAGAAATGATGACGATCCATTTTGTTGAATACACTTATTTGCACATCTTGAAAACTTTATTTAATATCTCGGGATTATTGAGATGGTTGCTTGCATTTAAAATTCGTTGCCAGAATTCTTCGCGCGTGTTCACAGGAGTCTTATAAATTTCGATTTAAAAGCACCCCACAAAAAGTAATCACACATATTTAGGTCCGGAGAACGTGGTGGCCATCGTACTGGTGCATTATCGTCCCTTCCAATACAACTATGTGTCATCAAACGTTGTACACGTATTTTCCGGACACCCTGTATATATTATTTACAAAATAACCGTGCTTTCTACTTCACCAAGACGTGTAATGGAATCATTTTACTTTCTTTTAAAAAACTTTTGCCCAGGTACTTATATTGATCATGAAGATATCGTCGACCAAAAAAAAAGGGGCGCTCCATCGTACATTTTTTTGGGTTTTCTTCAACCTTAAAAAAAATTCTTTCGGTTTAACAATTGGTTGTCTTTTTGACCCGCTTTTAAATTTTTGTTTAAATACCCCCTTTTCCCAAAGACGACATATAATACTTGCAAAAGTTTGATGATTTTATAGACGGTAGGAAACCCTATATAAATCGCCCTTTGAGGTCCATTTCCTTGGCAAAACCCGTACACCAAAAAAATGTCAATTTTTTGGAGTTTTTAACGAACGTAAAATATTTTAGAAGTTAAAAATAGTGGTCTAAATGTATAAACTCTGAGAGCAATTTGTCAACAGAAATATTAAATGTCATAGCAACACAAAAACATAATGAAAACACCAGAAAACAATGTTTAGTAATAACCTTTTATTACTATTAATAAAATATCTTGCCCGAGCACGTAATTGAAAATTATATCTTCTGGCATAACCACTTATCCTTGCAAAAGATAAAAAATCTTCCTAGTACATTGTTTTACCGGAAAAGAGTATCTGATTTGTCAGTAAGTCAATGAAATAAAAGATCAGAATATATAACTACATATATGACATCACTTTTAATATACTTTAGGTAAATTACAGATAATTATAGATATAGTATAAAATATAACCACAACTATGCCAATGGCAAACGTCATTTTATAGCCCTAGACTCATCACCAAAAATTTATTGAAATCGATTTGCACGTTTTTGAAAAATTTAGTTGAAGCAGTTTTGGATATAGGTAAGTTTGCTCAAATCGACTTATTTTGAGATCAGGAATGTGTCATCAAACGTTGTACACGTATTTTCCGGACACCCTGTATATATCATTTACAAAATAACCGTGCTTTCTACTTCACCAAGACGTGTAATGGAATCATTTTACTTTCTTTTAAAAAACTTTTGCCTAGGTACTTGATGCCATCCAAGCAAAAAAATAAAACAAATTTTTTCAATCCGCCATCGTTTCATCAAACTTAACCGAAGAACACGAAAAACGAAATAACAGCCCGCAGTGAAGCCATCCACATCCTTCGTCGACGATTCTTTGTTATCGATGCTCAATTGTTAGACGTTCGTTTGTTTCGAAACAATTGAATTGGCGTGGATTATGAACGATGGTGAAAGACTGCGGGCATTCGAAGTAGGCTTTGATTTGAGAGCTGATGCTGCATAAAATTTCAGTGATTTGCATAAAGCTTTCTACCGGGCAAACGGTGAGAAAGGAAGTTAAGAATTATAACAATTATTATTAAAGACAGGGGTATATAAATATATGTTAGTTCATAAAGTTTCACAATGGGTGAGATTTTAATAAAATATTTATTACTATACTGAGTTGCAAGGACAGGTTAATACCTATTTTTAGCCAACAGCTGAAAATGATTAGGTGTTTAGCCAAATCAGATGATCAATAAGAAAATTAAGTTTAGTAATGTGTTAAAGCCCATTGATTTTCAATATGCTCATTAACACGTTTAGAAATTGATCTATTGAGTTGATTTATGTCCTCTTGCTGTACCTCATTTCAACCTACCTCTTACTTATAGGGTTATACCTAGTCGGAAACTCGAAAAAAAAATGAAAAGGTTTTTTATGAAAAAAGGGAACG
>JAHBCN010019470.1:0-15982 GCA_019359885.1 Listronotus oregonensis
AAAAATCACTTTTTATTAATTTAAAAGTTCGAGACCACAAAAAAATGTCGTAAAATACGATTTCATGTGCCCGGTGACATACTCAAAGAAACCTAACAGGTTTGATCTGGTTCTACGCCAAAAATAAAAAACGACACGATAGACTTACGGAATCGCTCCGCCATAAATGAGTCGATACAGTAGTTTTAAAGCTATGAGGGGCATCGACTTTAAAAACATGAGTTTAAGAAAAAACGCTTGAAAGTTTTGAGCACTAAAAAATTTGGAGAAAAACTTTCATAAGCGAGTTTTATCGGCTTTCCTTACTCACCGCTGTAGCTTCGTGCTCCGATCCCTCTTAAATTTTTACACAATATTCTTAAAACGTTCTTCGTTCAGAAAATCAAATTTTAAAAAAAAAATCAAAAAAAAGGTTAAAAACGTTAATCCCCCCTCCCTTAAAGAAAGTAATTCAAAAGTGATTTGGTTGTACCTATTTAAAAAAAAAATTACTCCAGAATAAACAAAATGTGTATTATACAATGGTAACTCAATATTTTCCAAAAAAAAAAACTTTGGAACTAACTTTTAATTCTGAATAACTTTTCTATTACCATTTTTGTTATGTTTTTTTTAAAAGAGTACTTTCCTCTAGGGCAGTTTTCAAATTTTTTGTCATACTCTGTATAACCTTAGACTTTTAATAAAACTAACTACAGCAAATATAGTTTGGGGCCATGTACCAACTTTTAAGAAGAATACATTTTTTTGACAAATAACAAAAAAAAAAGTTTTCTATTTGTTGCAAACTTAATGTATCACACTGTATATACTTTATATAGGTGCCTAATACGTACTATGATTAAAACAAAATTAACTTACATAAATTTCTGTTCCCAAAACAAAATTAACCATTTTCCTTCCAAACCCGAAAACGCCAATTCAAAGTTTATTCATCACTATTAATTATCACATCCATAAAAATTTTGTCATTTTATATTTATTTATCTACATAAATGTCAAGAAAATTTTCCTGCAGATTATTTATTTACCTATTTATTTAGACATTTATAGGAACATCATATATAAAATGCTAATAAATGTATTTTTGTTATTTTTTTCTAGATATCTTCCAAATAAACATACATTTTTGGCTAAAAAGTTCGCAGTTTTACGTATTTCCGCGCGTTCCTCGCAGGACGAGACAGCGCTTTCAGCAGGAAGTGTTGTCCAAGCGCCCGGCAAAAACAAACTGATTCGCGGCGCCGGTTTTCAACTTTTCATTCATCCTCGAACTTTCGTATCACAATTGAGCTAGAAAAGGACGGAATATACGGAGAAATAAATTAGAAAAGGAGGCCGAATGCTTTTCCGGGTGACGTCATAGTCTGTAAGAAAATTTGTGAGATTTTGTGGGTAAAGATAGTGCCGCTGGAAAAAATGTAGGAAGTCATCGCTCTAGAATATTAGTAAGATAACTAAAAAAGGGCAGTTTTGAGAAAATTCGCATTTTAATATAAAAGATTAGCGTATTCAAAAGGCTTTTAGAATTATCAAAATAAAATGTGTTGCTTTCTATAAGTATTTCGTAAATAAAGTAACAATGTGCTAAAAACTGTTATTCTAAGGGCCGAGTGATAATCGCGTTGTTAAATTTAGCAATGGACTTAGCAATTGTTAAAAGTTAACAACGGTTTAGAATGTTTAACAAAACGTCATTGTCAGTGTTATTCAATGATTTTAGTAGGCAATATGTCAAAATGTGACATTTTGTTAAACACTCTAAACCGTTGTTAACTTTTAACAATTGCTAAAGTATTGCTTTTAACAGCGCGCATCCCCGTAAGTGTAGAATCGAACGCTGTTAGAATAACACCGATACGTCACGGTTTTATACGGGCTTGCAAGGAAGTTTAAAGGTGTATGGAAGCCCAATGCTATGGCCCATTCGATTAAAAAATGTCCAGCCCAGTATGAAAATAACTGTCAGAGTTGGCCCCGTCGATTTTGCGCAATAACGAAATTCCACGAAATAATTTAATGTGTTTCCTACTTACACACTGATTAATCAGTGTGTAGTTAGGCAACACATTATACTTTTATGAAAGCCGTATTAGTTTTGATTGTTTTGCTTTGTGTGATTATTTTTGGTGGTTGCAGAAGTTTTTTCGATTGATAAAAACTTTCATATTTTAGTGATTAGTGTTTATTAAATTGTGACTATAATTTTGTGTTTATTGTTTGTTACTTATAATATCGTAACAAAATGACTAAAGGTTGTATGGTTTTGTCTTGCGAATCTAAGGGTAACATACCCGGCATTTTTTACTTCAGGTAAGTATTTCTTATATTTAAATTAGGTGCTTCTTATGAGACGTAACGTTAGGTAACCGAATAAATAATAATATATCAATTATGAATTATAGAAAATGAAAATTTCATAGGAAATAGCAGTGAGAAAAGTAAGGCAATCTTAGCTATCTTTTAGATGATTCCCACAATGTTTGTGTATTTCTGTGGATTATTAAAAAGAAATAAGGTTTACATTTAGGTACTTTTAATTCATTTAATAATTTAGTACATTGTTTTAAAGGATCAAAATTATTAAATCTGGCAGAACCAAGGCAAATTTTAATATATCTTCAGGTCCCCTAATTGAATAAAAAGAAGTACAATTTTATTCTAAAGTTCCTGTTTGCTTTTTCTGCATTTGTTTAAAAAGAAATTAGATTTTTGATTTCTTAAACTTACATTATCAACTTTTTAAGCTCGACATACTGTAGACATATAATATTTAACGGTTACTGTTACAATGGATAGGTACCTAGGTACCAAAGGTTACTAAACATTTTTAACCACTGTTATTCTGCCTCATGAATGTTTGTTATTAGTGAAAAGTATATGCCTAAAAAGCAGTTATAAAAATTTTTACTTTTTAATGATTAAACTCATTTACACTATTTTGCCCTTCTTTTATCAGAAAATTGGTGAAACTATCATTCAATGTTTGAAATTTATTTTTAAAAAAAACGTGTTTTTATTTATTTACAAAGATTTTTGGTAAAAATACAAAATTCCAAACTTAAGTCACAAATATTATACCAAGTAAAACTCTATAAGAGGCTAACAAATACCATTTTATCCCATTCAAGTTTATTACCAAAAAGTACGCAGAAAATCTTACCAGTATTTTTTTCATTAAAGTTGTTGATGGAAATTATTTAAAATTGGTAATCGTAATAAAAAAAATATATAAAAAAAATCTAAATAAACAGGCGTATTTAATTTTTTTTTTCTATTTTTTTTTTTTTAATTCAGTTAACAAGAATGAAAGGGGTAGCCTATTTCCACCCATGTGTTTTTCACCAGTATTATTTAGAGCGAATTTCATAATTCCCTTGATTTTCGTTTTCAAAATAAAAATAAAAAACATTATTTTATTACCATCTTTATACCCCAATATCTCCCTTATGGTTGACTTTTGACCCAAAGTTTATACAACAAACTACTCTTTATTTTGAACCAGGAATCACCTCCTTAAGTTTTGCATTTGTTCTGAAACACCCTGTATTATGTCAAATTAGGCGTAATGGTTTAAATTCTCTAAAACTTTATTGATTTCGCTTCAAGTATTTTCTTTCAGTGCTTAGTTTTCCCAAAATATTTCACAGCGCGGCCTATATAATAATTTTGTCACAGATTATTTGAATGTCTATTAACACAAAATTTGCAATCATTCAAAACTAATAAATATCTTGTTGCACAGCCTCAAAGCAAACTATTTGTCAATATTACTGTTCTTTGAAGTTTAAGTGTCGCAACTCTTTGATATTTCGAAAGAAAACACTATATTTTAGAGACAAAACGCATCTAAAATAAATTCATAATAATAATTATTTAAAAAAACTAACACAATTCTTTTTTTATATGGTGACCATCGCCTTTTTAAGTTTATAACTCGGATTTGCCCTAATCAGAATTTGTACCTGTACTTTTAATTTGGGCACTATTACAGGCTTCCATTTATCGATAGAAAATTAAACTAAGGTTTACTACCCCTCGTGGAAGGCAATTAGCCGGGAATCTAACTCCGCAAATTGTAGTCAAGTTGTCAAGTAAAAGTTTTAGGAAAATTGGCAGTAAATTTCTGACAACAACGGTTCAAGTTATTGTGGTGGTATATTGTCATATTGTCAACAACTTGTAAGCAAACTTGACTCAGTAACGAATTGTCGGTAACTTAATTGGTAACAACAACTAATGGGTAACGTTTGGTTCAATAACACTGGCTATCTGGGTATTTTCTTTAATTTTGCTGTCCACAAAACAGATTTTAGACAATAATTTATAGTATATGTTATAGTCAATCCTCGAAGCTCCGGCGTTCCTAGGTTTGACTAGTCAATCCTCATGTCTCACTTGAAGTCTTAGTCAAAGACCAAACAAATGAAGTTTTTCGGCCTCTGACTAACAAATTTTTGTCAAACCTAGAAGAAACTAATTTGGTCAGGCAAACGTCAAAACTCAATTTAATGAAATCGGGGTTTGACCAGTCAAACTTTAATTAGGTATTAGAAATTCTCAGTTTGTTAAATTAGATGTAATAAAACAATTTTTTATTTCACTGTTTATTGTTTTTATTTTTCATAGTTAAAATAAAAAAAATAGTCTTTTTTCAGACATGGTGAGGCATTATGACATTTAGAATTGCACGTTGTACGTCAGATCTCTTGCATTTACCACTAACCACAACTAACCACAACTAACCCAAACTAACCACAACTAACCGCAAATATAAATTTATTTAAACGTGTTACAAGTACAGTCGATATTTGACCGAGTCTGCCAGTCGCTTCTAGAATCGACTAGGCAAAGCCCAAAACAGATTATTTTACTTTCGACGTTTGACTGAAAAGTTAGGAAATTTTAGGTTTGACTAAAAATACTTTAGTCAAAGGCCGAAATTGGAATTTATTTCGGGGTTAGCCCGAAGGCTTTGGTCAAACCTAGGATTAACCAGGCATTCCGCGAAGAAATTGCATATCGACCTTTGACTATGACATATAGATAAAACTACAGCAATTTGACTTTAACTGTTGTTCGTTAATACCGGGTCTGTACCCCCCAGTATCAACGAACTATTCAAAGGCTAAGAGAAGACCTGATTTAAGCTCACAAAAGAAGATTGTGATTGACAGTTGGTTTTTGCCTGAAGTCCCAGAAGAAAGAGCCAAAGTCTAAGGATATTTTAATAAAATCTGCTCACTTAAGCGTGCTGAGTAAAATTTCCCCCCCGCCTAAAGAGATCCCTCGCCTATCAACCTCACGGCTTAGCCGTGATTTAGTTTGTGCAGTGCCTTAAGTTCAGATGGCTAAGCATAGTTTTTCTTATTTTACTGTTGATAATTGTTGCATTACTACATTTGGTTATGTTCCATTATTTTGATGTCCTAAGCACATAGAAGTATGTATGTATGCATATGTTTTAACTAATTTTTTATGTTATTTCTTTAAACATGTAACAAAAAATATTATTTTGTAAGTAGGCGGTAAAATTTACCTGTTGCTATTATTTCAAAATCAAAGCCAATCTGGTAATAAAGAGTGCCAAAAACTTAAAATATTAAATAATATGTAAAATTTGTTATTTAACCCACTGCCTTTTATTTTCTTTGTTACCAAAGTAATCTATTTGTCAATAATGGTTTATAAAAAATAAACACATAATACAAACAATAATAATCTCACTCATATTATTAAATATTTCTAATAGAACGCCCCCCCGTAAAAAATATAATTAACCGGGAGTTAGACTTTTTACATTGAACGTACTCGGTAGGAGCACTTATTTGTCTGCTGCACCATGGCCACCCGTGGACGGGTGTGTTCAAGGTCGACGGCAGTATTTTTGGGACATTTAAAAAGTGAGAGGACTTTATCAGAATATTCTAAGACTATGAAACTACCACCGATGGAAAAAAATCACAGCTTCTGTTAGAAGTTACCCAGCGACAAGAAGAAATTCAGTACGGACTGTCATATATGGCTATGAAATGGTAGCCAGAACCTGCTGATGGAAGTTTGGTGATTAAGGACATTGATTGAAGTAGTCAATTTGTTAAAAATCTTATAAAAAATAAAACATTAAAAAATTGGATTTTCCACAATTTTAAAATTACAATTTTTTGGGGGATTTTGAAGTAAGAAGTCCTACTTGCATGAATTTTGAAGGAAATGTGTCGGAAAATTGAAGTATTTGGTATCAAAAACTGAATATATACCTAAAAGCAAGTGGAGCAAATAAAAAAGATGATAAAACAAAGACAGCTATTTTATTAAATCTAATTGGGGATGCTATTCGTATCTACAACACATTTGAATATGATGAAGGTGAAGATAAGAAAAAGCTTGAGGTAGTTATTAAAAAATTTAATTCATTTTGTAACCCAATGAAAAATTTGTTTCTTTAACATTTAAATTTTTTAATAGAGCTCAAAGTTCTACAGAAACATTTGACAATTTTTTGACAGATATCAGAACTTTAATTTCACATGTGAAGAGATAGGATTGTTCTTGGTATATTTGATAAAAAAACTTAAGCAATTCTTTTACAAAAACCAGATTTAACTTTATTGGAGACTATTAATATTTGTAGAAGCATAGAAACTAGCATAAATACCTAAAAAATATTACATAACTCTTCAATAAATGATTCATTGGTTAGTGTGGTTTTTTAGAAAGGAAAATGTTTTAACGGCTAATAAAAAAATAAATAAATAACCCACGTCGTTGATTAACTTCCCCAAATATCCATGGCAAAAATTGGTATTGATTTTAAATATTTTAAAGGGTGTGATTTTGTGGTAATTGTGGATTATTTTAGCAAATTTATGATTGTTAATAAAATTTTAAATAAAACTGCTTAATCTGTTATTTCGTGTTTAAGAAACATATTTTGTTTTTTTTGGAATACCATTTGACATTTTTTCTGATAATGGTCAACCTTTTTCGTCAAATGAATTTAAAATGTTTTCTAAACTATATGATGTAAAATGTAATAATAAAGATCCACTTTTAGCCATTCTTTATTATAATAACACACCGAAAAATAACTTACCCTCCCCGTCCGAGCTTTTGATGGGAGAGAAAAAGTAGAATGACTCTTCCAATTTATCAAGACCATTTAAAAGTTCATTCTTATGACCTTGAACAAGTAAGAGACCAACTAGAAGAAAAGCAAGAAGTTTAGAAGAAATGTTATGATCGAGGTACTGATTGATTGATTGATTGATAAACTAAATACATAAGTTGAGGTTTTGTCCGCCTCGACACTGCAGCCTACAGGGCTTGTTGTATCTCTTGTGTATTTGTTTCAGTTAAAAAGGTTTGACACCTTAGACAGGTGTAGTAGCCCTTTTACTGTTCTTTTCTGGTCTCCAGCCTCCTGGTGGTTAGTGTCCACCATGAGGTTTTGATTTGTTCTCCAGTATGTAAGTGCAGGGCACTCATATATGATGTGAGAGGCTGTCTCTTCCTCTTCGTCAATAGTCTGCAAATGGTTCTTCTCTATAGATGCCCATAGTGTGCATATGTTTTTTGGGTGCAGTGTCCGGTTATTAATCCTGTCACTATTCTAATCTGATTCCTATTTAGTTTTAGTAGTTCACTTGTCAATGCTTTCGATGGTGAGTCCAACATTGATTTACTGTGATTTTGCCTTTTGGGGAAAGTGGTTCCAGTATGATTGATGTTGTGTTTGAATCCACCGAGAATGTGGCCACAACCGAGCTTTTGGTATTCCAAAAACAGGTTCAGGACCCACAAACATTGCTGCGGAGCCTGCCTGGCCAGGGGGTCTGCATTTTCATGCCCTGTATTCCCTGTGTCCTGGCACCCAGGAAAGTGTAACTTTGTTGTGGTTAGCCAGGTTTAGGGGCATTGCATACAGTTCCAAACAAAAACCCTTTAGTTGACTTTTTTGAGATGTCAAAACTTTTTTGGCCGCTTGACTATCAGAGAAGATAGTAATGTCCCTGCCCTTAACCCTGCCGTTGTTTGTTTGTTTGCCCACTTTTTGGTTCCGTGGTGGACGTTCAACCAGCTCTTTTCCAGACACACGGTTATCAACGGGCTTTCCCAGGCTTTGTAGGGAACTTCTGGATAGTCGGGCCAGCCCCAAAATTCCAACTTTTCAAAAACTTAAATTCTCAAAATTTTCTAAAATATTTTCTTATCGGGTGCAGGCACAAAAATGGACATCCGCCAGGTGGATGCTACTGGTATCCCATAACGTTTTCCTGTCCCGTACTGCCGTTTTCCTGCTGAGCGCAACCATCTTCCGCCATTAGGAAAATCCCCACGGCTGGGGCTCCCGCAAGAAACAGATATGGAATCATCCAGCGTCTTGGCCCCAGGAAGAAGGACTCCTCTTTGGCTTGAGTTTCTTCTTGATCCCCATGGTAAAAGCCGTTGATAAGCTTTAGCCGCCTTCCGGAAAAACTATGTAAGTTTTATCGCGTCCTCTCAGTTCTCTCGCAGACAAAGTTCAATGGCATATATTTCCGCCTGGAAAACAGTGGCATATTTCCCCAGGGAAGCATAAGCATTAAACCTAGGGGTCATACCATGTATTCCTGCGCCGGCTCCATTGTCAGTCTTGGATCCATCGGTATACCAAACCAAATTCCGAGACTGACCAGGAGATCGCTCACTACCGCCCCAGGTAAGCTGGGTTTTGTATGGTCTGTGTGTATTTATCCGTTTTGGCATTGTATCACTGCTCATCTCAAATATTGATCGAGGTACTACTCAACTGCCAGATTTGTCAATAGAACAGTCAGTTTTATTCAGAACAGAAGAAAGAACAAGGTGTTCTGCTTCTATTATTCAAAAATATAATAAAAATGACTTTATACTTGAAACCAGCAATGGAAAACGATATAGGAGAAACCGCCAGTGGATACAGAAAGCAAGAAGCGATAGTCGTACTGTACTGTACTCAAACGAAAATGAATGTATGTATCAGTATTATACAGATGTAAGAAATGTAGGTGCTCCGTCACAAGTAATCCACAATCAAGTACCTGAAAGTAAAAATGGTTTCCAAGATGTTATAAGTAGTGAAGAGAGAAATAACGTGCTGAATAACAAAATGAAATTTGAAACATGAAGAAGTTTAAGAACCATTAAACCTCCGAATAGGTTAGGGTTAAAAAAGGGCTGTATATGGCGGGAACAGGTAGCCAAAACCCTTTTTAATTTTTGGGTTTAGGAATTGATTGAAGGTCAATTTGTTAAAGATCTAATAAAAAATAAAACATTAAAATATCGGATTTTCCACATATTATTACACGGACCAGGTATAAACAAAAGCCTTGTTCATATTTGATCCTCTCCCGTAAAAATGAAAATATAATTTTTCAAGAAAAAGCGAAAATGTGAAAATTAAAGTCATAAAAAGTCTGATTCAATTAAAAAACTCTTTAAAATTCTTCTCGCTCTTTATATCTTAATTGTGTTTATAACAAAATGCGAAAGAATATTTTCATCTCTACATTTGTCAGAAGATGAAATTAATTCGACGAAAGTCTAGAAAACATAACTGTGTTTTTTGTTTAGTTTAGATAAATGGGCTGATACTCCGCTATAAAAATTACTCATTTTTATTGAAATAAGTCAAAAAGTTTTTGTTTTCTGATATCCAAGGGCGTAGCCAGTATTAAAAGAATACCTTAATATATTTTAAAAAAAAGAAATTCTCAGGGGGTTGAAATTTTTTTTTTAGTTAGTTTTTTTAGTATCTAAGGGCAAGTGGGTCGGGCCAAGTTCCGGGGTTTTTTCCCTAAAAACTGTGTTATCTTTTCCTAAAGATATAAGATTTGGGTTAAATTCAAATAGAAAATTCCTTAAAACATGAAAAAAATATTTGAAAAATTTTTGGTCAAGTGGTTTCTAAGAATATTCGATTTAAAAAATGCCCATTATATTACGCCCCCCGTCTCGTAATTGGAATCTGGTCCTTTTCCCCCTTTTTTATATCTAACCCCCCCTTTTAAAAAAGAAACATTTTTGGTTTCCCCCCGCACACCGCTGACCCCGACCCCGGCGTTAGACCACTTTTTTTCATAGCGTGTCGAAAAAATGCATCGTTCGGGTATTAAAAAATTTTTTTTGTTTGCGTGTGCGGTCCAAATTAAACTTAAAAAACCCCAAATTTTTTGGACCAATCGAAAGAGGAAGTGCAGTGAGGAAGTGGTGGACAATGTTAGTGAAAAAAAATTTTTTTATGAAAAATTAGCAGATTTAGAAGCCCCCAAAAGAGGGGAACAAACGATCGCCCCGGAAAAGAGAGATCATGGCGGGGTTTTTAACTGCGGGGGCAGGGGCACGATGATGCCCAAACCTGCAAGGCAAAGGCACGATGATGTTGCCAAACCAAAAAAATTTTTTTTAGTCTGATGGGGCCCCAGCTTTTTGGGGGCACAAAATTTCCCTACTCAGGGCTCTAGATTGGGGAACACGAGGATGATGTTTACGTAAATTTTGAATTTAAAGGGGCCCCCCCAAAAAATAAAAAAAATGAATGGATTATCGAATGAAGTTCCGGGGGATGAGGCCTCGCCAGCATCGTTGGGGAAAAAATTTTTAAGGGGAACAAAAACATCGACGGCGAGACCTTTGTAGCCTTTTTGTCGGGTCATTAGTGGGAAAAGGGGCCCCCTTTCAAACTAAAAGAAGATCCAAATGACCAAGCATCATTAAGGGGGGGACACCCCCCCTCTGAGTCTGATAGTGACGTCAGTTTTGGGTCAGGAGGTATTATCGCGGGAAAAAAGGTTATTCAGTCATTATATAAAAAAGCCCTTTTTAAACAAGATTCGGGACGGGGGCACAAGGGGAAGAAAGGGAGAGGACCAGATCCCCCCAGTAAATTTAAGGGGGGAAATTTCGGGGGAGATTTTAAGGATTTTCATCAAGCCGGTGGGAAATTAAAAAAGACAAACGTGTTTTTTTTTTTGGGGTTCAAGGTTTAAAAACCTTTTTTCACAACCACCATGGCACGGGGCCCAAAAGTAAAAAAAAATGGTTTTTAGGGGAAAAAAAATCCAAGACCCCCTCACGATCTTCTAAGAAAGGCGTTTGGCCGAGTTAACCTTTTTGAAGGACTTTTGTGGGGGTTCCCCAAGGGGGCACGGGGGCATGTCCCCCCCAAAAAAATTTTAAAAATTTTTTTTTTTATCGGCAACCCCCCCCCCCTAATTTTTTCGTTGCTAATAAAAACATAGTGTATTAGCCCCAATGACGAGCTGAGGGGCCAAAAGGGCCGGGGTTAGGCCCCTTTGACTTTTGACCCAAAGGGGCCCGTCGCAGGGGGTCTATGTAGGCGGGTTTTTTAATTTTTAAGGAAGATTATCCCAAAGGGGCGGAGGGGGCAATGCGATTATTAATGAAGAGGCGCAAAATTTTTTTCATATGGGGATTTGGCGCTATTCCCCCCCAAATTTAAGCGTTTTAAGACCCCAGCCCCAAACCCCCCCCCCCAGCCAAACCCAAAAAGTCTGGGGGGTTTATTAAAAATTTAAAATGGAAATTATGAAAATAATGTTTTTTTTAGGAGGGGTTCAACTAACTGATTTTTTGGGTTTTTTGTTTTTTGTTCGGTCGCGGAAACGAAAAAGCCTGCCTGAAAAAAAAAAGGGGAAAACCCCCCGGGGTTTTTTAAAAAACTAAAAAAAAAAAAAATTTAAAATTCCCCCGGGGCCAAAAAGTTTTGTTGGGGAACAGTTTTAAAAATTGATAAAAGGGGGAGTTAAATAGATTAGGCGAAATGTTTTAAAAATTTTAAAAAAAAAAGGTTAGAAAGAAAAGGGTATGTACCAAAAATAATTGACTGTATAAAATTTTGGGACCTTTTGATAGTTTTCGTGGGGGCCCCAGGAAAAAAAGACGATTCAAAACCCCGGAAGGGATTAAAATTTTTGGGGGTTTTTTTTGGGATTTTGGAAAAACCCAAAAAAAAAATTTTTTTTGGGTCTAAACCCCCTTAAAAAATTTTTCCCCTTTGGTATTTGGGGCCTCCAGGGTTTTTTTTGGGTTTTTATTCGGGAAACCTCCCTTTAAATACTTAGCACGCCCCGCCAGGGGACAATTTATATCTAAAATTTTTTTTTCCCCAAAAACCCCGGGATGGTCACAGAGATTCATACTAAATTCTGAAACACTTAAAAAATTTTTAAAAAAAAAAAAATTTTGATAAATTTTAAAAATTTTTTATGGCAACTTTAGATTTAAAGATGCCTATTTTCTAAGTTGTTAAAAAAGGCCAGGGGAAATATTTACGTTTTCTTTTAACAATTCACTGAAAAATTTACCTGTATGCCTTTGGGGAAACCGTCCCCTTAATTTTTATAGTAAAACCCAATAACCCCCTTTTTTTTAATTTTTTAAAGGGGGAAAAGGTTAATTTTTTTACAAATCGGGGTGATTTTTTATTTTTGGGGGGAAAAATTTTTTTGAATGTGAACGAACTTACGGGAAAAAACCTAAAAATTATTAAAAAAAATTTGGGGGGTTTTTAAAAATTTTTTAAAAAAAATACCCTTTGCCCTCAGCAAATTTGCCCCTTTTTTGGGGTTATTTATAATTCTTTTTAAATACAATTTGTCAATTTAAAATAAAAAAAAAATTTTTTTAACCCTAAAAGTTTTTGGAGCAAAAAACAGAATTAGGGGAATTTGCTCACTTTTTGGGTTTTGACTGGCCCTTGGGAGTTCAGATGGATGGTTTTTAAAAAAAAAATTTTAACGAACCCCAAAAAAAAACCCCTTTTTAAAATAGAAAAAGGCCTCCCATTTCATTCCCCTTTTTTTAAAAACTTTTTTTGGGATTGAACAAACAAACCCCTTTAAAAACCCTTTTTCCAAAAAATTTTTAAAATTTTAGATTTTTTTTGATGAAAACAACTGGTTAGAAAATTTGGGGAAGGGAAAAAAAGGCTCATTTTTGAACAGTGGGGAAAAATTTTAGCATTTTTAAATATCTGGGGAATCCGGGGGGCCCCCTTTTTTCCCATAAAAACTTTTTCCGTAATATTTCCTTTTAACATTTTTTTCCCGTTTTGGGTAAACCCCACAGAAAAGCCTGTATTAATCAAAGGGGGTTTGTTGGGGTTTCCCCCAAATTTTAACCCACAGAAAAGTAAATTATGGGAAAAGGGCAAAAAAAGAAAAATTTTTTTTTTGGGTCTATATTAAATTTTAGGATTTATAGAGGCCACGGAATCCCCCAGTTAGAGACTCGGGGCCGAGGGGGGTTAAATAACAGAGCCTTTCAAAACTAAACGCTTGAATTTAACGCCCCCAAAAGACTTTTTTCCCGGGGAATTAAAAAAAAAAGCAAACGTTTTTAAAAACTTGGTTTTGAGGGGCCAGAAAGTTATGCGGGGGATGCATTCAAAAATTAATTTGGTCAACTTTTTAAAATTTTTTGATTTGCCTTTTTTTATCATATTAAGTGTTTGATTAAAATTATCGAAGATAAAGCAACGGGCAGTTTCCGTTGTTCCCTACCTTCCCCCCAAACCAAAATTTTTCCGTTTTTTTAATCATTGTTGTTGGGGAAATTAATTTTTTTTCCCAAGTCAAGATTTTTTTTTTTTTTTGATAGGGGGCCCCCATCCAATGGGGGGGATTCGGGGTTTAGCAGGTGTCTTTCCGGCGCATTTTAGTTAGGCGGGGCCCAAAGCACCATGGTTTTGGTTCTATTCCCCAAGGGGAAGATTAGACAGATAATTAGGTTTAAAAAAATTTGGGGAATTTTTTTAAAAAAAAAAATAAGAATATATTTTCAGTATTATACCGGATTTTTTTTAAAATTTTTAATTTTTTTTTTAATAAAGGGTTTTATGGCACCTTTTTAAAATTATATAGATGGGAACTCAAAAGCAGGGCCCCATTTTGCAAATGATTTTAGGCCAAAAGTTCCCTTTAAAAGGGGTTTTCAATTTGGGGCCCCAAAGAGCCCAAAACAGCACAACCTGGGATCCCTGCATTGTTTTCCAACTACATGAAAACATTTCCCAATTAATTTCCTTACAAAAATTAACTTTAAAAAAGCAGCACTTTTAGCGCTTTGGTTAAAAAAGGGGCAAACGTTGGCTAGTATTGGTCTCCAATTTTAAAAAGATAGCCATTTTTTTGGGTTTTCCCTTAAAATTCCCAAAAACTTAAACATTCAAAAAAATATTGCAACCAACTCTAGTTCCTGGCCCTTTTTATAAAAAAAGATCCACCCTTTTTGGGAAGGGGTTTAATTTTAAACCCTTTTAAAAAAACGCGGAAAAAGAGACACCCCCCGCAATTTTTAAATTTTTCCTTTAAAAAAACCTTTTTAAAAAAACAAAAAAATAACTCAATTAGTAGATGGATAAGAGAAAATTTTTAAAAAAAAATGGTTTTTTAGTCCAATTTACGCCCATACAGGGGAAAGCGGGCCCATCCGCCCTCGGGGAGTAAGAAAGGGATGTAATTATTTTGGAGGATGGACTGACAAATCCAGAACATTTGCCAAATTTTTTTCAACGCCCTTTTTATAAAAAAGCCCAAATTTTGGGGGCTGTTTTTTGGGTTGTATTTTTTTAAAAAAGGGTTTTCTAGATAATTTTTAATTTTATTTTTTGTTTTGTACTTAGTTTTAGGTTATAGAATTAACCCTTTTTTGCCCTTTTCTTTTTTAATTTTTCCCCCTTGGGTTTTTTCCCAAAAAATTTTTACTTTTTTGTTTTTCCCGAAAATAAATTTTTATATATTTATAGTTGTTAAAAATTCTTTAAACATCAAAGTATTCTTAATTGCGAGACGGGGGGTTTAAAATTTAAAGATAAAACCCAAATTGGGGGAAACGATCTAAAATTTAAGGGAACCCCCCCCCAAAAATTAAGCCCCCTCCCAACCCAGATCCCTAGACTTTAAAATTAAGGACTACAGTATTCTTAATTACTTTTACGAGGCTTCATATAATTCAGATCGAACTTACCCAGGTAAGTTCGTTTGATCTGTTAATTTTACTACTAACTGACATTGACTCAAAAAAATTGAAATCTGGGGGTTTTCCCAAAAGAGTTTAGATTTGGTAAAGGGGAAAATTTAAAAAAAATATTTGATATTACCGTACCTAGTTTAGAGCGTTCCAAGTAAAAATGGGCAGTTTCCAGAATTTATCCTACATACCCAATTTCAAGTTTTCACTCTCCCGGAAAATGCTTCATTGTTTTGAAAAGTTAATGAGTTAGTCAACTAGTAATAAAATGGACGATTTTCAGAATCGAAGATCTCAGAAAAACCACTTGGCATAACTTTTTTAATTTTTTCACAGGTATTAAGAATACTTATGCTAATTTAATATCTTTCATCCCCCTTTTATGAAACAAAAAACAAAAAGGGGGAGGGGTTAAATAGACTAAAACGTTTCGTAAAAACATTTGGGGGGCAGGCTGGGGAATTGACCCCAGAAAACCCAGCGCTTAGATAAAGAAATGACATTTTCTTTATCGACATTCTTAAGAAATTTATTAATTTAAAAAAAAAAATTTCTGTGATCGAGACGCTGGCTGATGTCACAAACTTTCGGCGAGTTTATGATTTTTCCGGTCGGTATTTTTATCCATTCTGACCGTGAACTTTCGAGAGCGCAGGCAAAAATAAAAGCAATTTTCTAAAACGGTTCGACTTCGATAACATTTTATTGGGATATTAATCCTGCTCTATTTTTTTAAATTTTTTTTATTAGCGAATTGACATCAGATTTAATTGAAGATTGTAATAAATTTTGAATAGTTTAATCACATATTTAATTGGTATGTGACAGTCCTATTAATAAAACATTTGGGTTAGATATGGATTTTATTGTTTTAAAGTAGAAATGGTCATCAAAAAAAATATATCGATAATTTTTTATTGGGGGCATCAAGGGGTTTTGATGCGATGGGGAAAAAAACATTGATATA
>JAHBCN010019471.1:0-16002 GCA_019359885.1 Listronotus oregonensis
CCTAATTAGTTTCTACTGCACAATTAAACCAATACTATTTAATATACCTTCGTGGCCGCATGGGTTGAGCGCTGAACCAGAAGCAAAAGGACGACGGGCGCTAGATGGTTCAAATCCTGCTAGGTAAAGGACTTTTTTTAATTATTTAATTATTTAATTATTTATGTCACTTCTACTATACATCTATTTCACAACAATATCTAATATTCTCCCGTGGTGCAATGGCAGCGCACTGGGTTTTGAAGCGATTGGACGGAGCGACAGGTGGTTCGAATCCTGCTAGGTTTTTATTTAATTATTTCCAATGATGGGCTGGTGACATATTTAATTATTTCCAAAATAACCCAATGACCATGATGACGTCACAACATGGATTTGACAGGTGACATAAATATAGTTAGGTTAAGATTGTGTAGTGCCCCGAGCCTACGCCCCGGGCCTAAGCGTGGGGGGCCCCCGCATGTGACGTAATACCTTTAGCCTAAGATTCCTAAACTACCCCTATTTAAAATCATCCTCTATTTTGGATAAGGGTTGAAGATGGCACTAAAATTGCAGAATGGACCTTAAATTTCTCCCATAAGAAATACATGGGAAAAACTACCCTTATGATGGTGATACATACATAGCATAACTACTTAGTTATTATCAACTTTGGAATAAGGCAAGTTTACGTTAATTGCATTATTTCGACCTAAGTAATCTGGTGTTCCTCTGTGATCCATTACTTCCAGGACACCTGTATATATATATATATATATATATATATATATATATATATATATATATATATATATATATATATATATATATATATATATATATATATATATATATATATATATATATATATATATATATATATATATATATGGGTCAACGTTTAAAACATTTCGGGAAGCAAGTTGTTTTTATATGTTTGGACGCTTCCAATATTTCCCGAAGATAGATTAAAATTTTAATTTTATTTTTAAATAATTTATTTCATAAAGCCAATGCACAATGTTGGCTATGATCTTTATTATAAAATGGCTTAAGAAAATAATAACCAAAAACTACCCAACTATATTTATAAAAAATAACAGTAATATTATGGGCTAAAAATAAACAAAAAATTTGTACAAATAATACGCTAAAAAAACCTGATCATTAAAAGTTCATTTATTATTCGCAGTTTTTTAAGAAAAAAACTTTCTTTGCAGATCAGTTGCAATCAAACAATTTTGTTACTAATATTACAATATACCAGGCTATTTTTGGATGATTATAAAGAAAGTCTTTATATTTTTTTTTCACTTACAATATTTTTGACTACTCTATCACAGATTAGCATTTACAAAAAATCTTAAAAATTTTAATTACTTACTAACAGCAAGATAACCATTTTGTAGGCTATTTTCTGACTATCAGGCTTTTTATATTAAAAAATATCAAAAATATATTGTTTAAATTAAGCATTAGGTTAATTCAAATCACAATCGAATGTTTTCTTAACATTTTTATTTGGGACCTCCTGGTTTAAGGTAAACACCACCACTAAGGTACCATCTAAATAATGTGTTATTTTAGTAGGTGTAAGATTACTAGATAAACCATTGACCTATATTCTAACAAGAAACTATCCCAGTAGGGAACTCTAAGCAATGTTTGGTGTATGTTTCCAACAAAAATATAACTTTAAAAAACAAATACCCCATAAACCAAAAGGAGTCTTTTTATCTTTGAAAGTGATAGCTTAGAGGGCTATATTTATAACTAACTCTATAAGAAATGACTGATGCTGATTTTTTTAAGCTTTAGTAGCTTTTTGGTATACCAAGGCGACTATGAGAGTAACCTTTTCCGGTCTGTAATAGAAAAAAAAAAACATTGGACGAACGATTAGTTTTTTTTTTTGAAATTTTTTTAACGCTTCAAAGCTTTAAGTTCTCATTGGGTGGTCATAAGTTTGTGCTACAGAAAGCTTAAGTCACTGAAATCAATCATGTATACATATTTGGGCTCATTGTTCAGCAGGACGTATTTAAAGACGAAGTTAACTTTAATAAAAATACTAAAAAAAGAACTTTAAAAGACTTTCATAACAGACAATATCAACCATAATTTAATTACCTGATTTTTCTCCTGTGGTTGATGTAAGAATTTGTTACTTTTTTTATATATATATATATATATATATATATATATATATATATATATATATATATATATATATATATATATATATATATAATAAATATGTGACCAGTAAAGTCCCATCATACGGGATTTTTTTATTAATAGCTGTATTCGAAATTTGACTTTGGCATCAATTTCTGCTTCGATCGAGATGAAAATTAACCAAAAAAATAATAATCCGTGATTCGCATTATCTGTCAAATTTTAATTTTTTTCCAAAAAAATTCAAAAATGGGATTATTTCTCAAAATATCAAAAAAAGTCATTAGAAAAAGTTTTTCTAAATGCAATTTTTAGCTCGTATGCAAAATTTGAGCTGTATAAGACAATTTAGATTTTTGCCCATTTTTGTAAATTGCACCACTGTTGCAAATAAGACTTAACACAACCTATATAAAACTTCTTACTTTTGAGAATGCTTTATTCCAGACACCTTTTCTTTAAAGTTGCGCCGTATTAAATGTGTGCTGTTCTACAAAATCAAATAGGGTTATTAAAATTTGGTCCTATGTGATGCAAAGTTTATTTGTTTTTGACCCTGTATAAGGTAACTCCATAAAATAATTATTTTTAAAACGTAGTTTGTGGCTAAAAGTAATAATATTTTAATTAAGACAAACAGGTACACAGTATCATCAGTAAAGTTTGCATTAAGTGAAAAATACATTTTTGTTTAACTTCACGTAAAGTTTTTATATAGTTTCAACGATTTTATTTAAAAACTCTTTATTAAAATTTGTTATAAAGCTATGTTAAGAAATAAGTCAAAATAGTATTTTATTATTCAAGTGCAGTATTCAAAAAATTAATTAGTATTGTACCGTACCCTGATGCACCAAAACAAGTTGGCCGTAAAACAAATGATAAAAAAGATCAACAAGGCTTTGTTTTAATAATGACAACAAATCGCTTTCTGTTTATCATAGTGACTTTAAATTAATACTGCATATTAAATTTAAAAAAATGTTAACTTTACAGGAAAAAATTGAAATTGTATTAATATGTGGTGAAAACACAAGTCATCGTGTAGCAGCCAATATTTTTAATGAAAGCATCCAGGCAAAAATGTGCAACAGTCTACTGTAAGTAGGATTATGGCAAAATTTAAATCAACTGGATCGGTGGAAAATTCATTTTAAAAAATCTCGCAATCCTATAAAACATAGTGAAGAAGTCCAATTAAATGTGTGCCTAGATGTTGTGGAACATGGCCAAACTAGTATTAGACATGTTTCTTGCAGAACTGATGTACAAAGAGAGCGTAAGGAAGATTTTGCTTAAAAATAAATTTAAACCTTATAAACCTAAATTTATAAATACTCTTAAGGAACGAGATTTTGACATACGTTTGGGATTCTCTTTTTGGTACCAGGGGAAAAAGAAGAAGATGTGTCCTTTCCCTTTCACGTTTTATGGACCGACGAGGCCACTTTCACTTCAAACGGCGTTGTAAGCTCTCAAAATTGTAGATGGTGGGCTCAAGAAAATCCAAATTTTATAATAGAATGCAGGGACCAGTATTCCTTTAAAACAAATGTATGGTGCGGTGTTTTAAACGATCAAGTTGTTGGTCCTTTTTTTTTTAGAGGTAATTTAAATTCTGAAGAGTACCTACGCTTCCTTAACACCGAGATCCTTGAAATTTTGGACAATATGCCTATTGAAATAAGGCAAAATTTGTGGTACCAGTGTGACGGTGCTCCCATCCATAATACAAGACAGGTTCAGGAACGCCTCTTGGAAATATTTAGGGGCAAAGTAATTGGACATAATATGGAGAAGTACTGGCCGGCTAGGTCTCCGGATTTAACCCCACTTGATTTTTTCTTGTGGGGTTACCTAAAACAAAAAGTTTACAAACAAAGACCTTTCCGTAGTGTTGATCATTTGGAAACGGTGATTCGAAACTGCATTTCAGAAATAAGGCCCCTTAGTATCAGAAACTCCATTAAAGATGTGTCAAGAAGAACAATTATTTGTATTGAACCAATGGTAGGCACACAGAAATGTAATTTTAAATTTTAAGTTTTAAACTGTTTTTTATTTAATACTTAAATACCAAAAATGGTTTGTTAATAATTAAAAAGTTGAAATTTTACATGCGTTTAATTATAATAATAATTTTTTTTATTAAAAAATTTGACTCTTTTCAATTAAACTCTCTTCCTAATATTAATGTGTATTACTTTTAGACACAAACTACGTTTTCAAAAATAGCTATTTTATGAAGCTACCTTATACAGGGTTAAAAATAAATAAACTTTGCATCACATGTGACCAAATTTCAATAGCCCTATTTGGATTTTGTAGAAAAACAAACATTTCATATGACGCTACTTTAAAGAAAACATATCTGGAATAAAGCATTGTCAAAACTAAGAAGTTTTATGTAGGTTGCTTTGAGTCTTATTTTGCAACAGTGGTGCAATTTACAAAAACGGACAAAATATCAAAATTGTCTTATACAACTGAAATTTTGCATATGGGCTAAAAATTACATTTAGAAAAACTTTTCCTATAACTTTTTTGATATTTTGATAAATAACCCCACTTTTGAATTTTTTTGGAAAAAATAAAATTTGACAAATAATGCGAATCACGTGACCATTATTTTTTTGGTTAATTTTCATCTCGATCGAAGCAGAAATTGATGCCAAAGTCAAATTTCAAATAAATCTATTATTAAAAAAATCCCATATGATGCGGACTTTACTGGTCACACTGTATTATATATATATATATATATATATATATATATATATATATATATATATATATATATATATATATATATATATATATATATATATATATATATATATATATATATATATATATATATATATATATATATATATATATATATATATATATATATATATATATATATATATATATATATATATATATATATATATATGTATATATATATACATATATAAATAAAATTAAACTTATTGAGCCTTGTTATACACAATAACAAATAGGTGGAGTTTCTTTGGGCATATAGGCTCCTTAATGAACTTAAAAGAAAGATTAAAAGTCCTGTTAGATATGACTACTAAGCTTGGTTGGTTTAAAATTAAAAGGCCTACAAGTAAATGGTTAACACCGTGTCCAGCCAATCCGATTACACGTGTTTCACCCTTGTTGGGGATGGTCACACCGAATGTAGGCCGTGGACACCCTTGACCTGCAAAGCAGCCAGCTTAAGAACAATCGTAGTTCAATACAATTGAACGTAAGAAGCAACTAGCAACGGCCTGGCCGCGATTATTTTGTTTGTTTTTAATTTGAAAAAATATGCCCATATATTTTAAATTTACGTCAACCGTAGTGCAAAATGTAACAAAGATTTTTAAAAACGAAATGTGTGCAACCGAGAAATCTTATATAAATAAAAATGTGCTGTTTTAAAACATAAAAAAATAATTTGTGGTCTTAAAATAAATATTTAGCCTATTCTTTGGGTAAATACAACTATTTTTTTATTACAAATAAAAACCAAACAATAATTGTTTATTGTTAACTTAAATTTAATTTTAAATTAAATGTTTAAATAATTATCAAAATGTAATTTTTAACTTCCCCTTAAAAAAGGTGTAAATATGCAAAATCTCGCAAAAAACGTTCGACGTTCCGACTCGCTGCCATGAAATGGCCCAGTGTTGCCAATTTTTTAAAATTTTTAAAGGCCATATTTTGAAAACAAATAATTTTTGACCCATATTTTCTGTGCTTTTTTGACTTGTTTTGCGTTCTACTATCGTCCATTAAAATCGTAAACCTCATACGTTCTACACCCTGTTTATTCCTAATAAAAAAAGTTAGACTATCCATATTAAATGTACGTACTTATCCGTTTGCTGCACCGTGGCCACCTGTGGCCGGGTGTGTTCAAGGTCAACGGCGGTATTTTGGCGACATTAAAAGAGTGAGAGGACTTATTAGAATATCTTTAGACGGTGTTTCCATAATAACAAATATGTTTTTATATATTTTTTCGCCATTGTTGCAAAAATATAAATTTGTCTTTCTTTATGGTATTTATTAATCAGAATTAGAGTGGATCCACACTATAAGGTCAATTAGGGTTCGTTCGCGGTCTGATCTCGGTCTGGTAAAACCTAATAGTGTTCACATTAGACAATCTGACTCAGTTTGCTGCGGCCAAAAAATATCATTGAACTTTTTGATTGAAGAATTAAGTTATAACTTATTCTCGATGAAGAAGATAATATTATCAACGCAAGAAAAAAAAACATGAAACAAGGTGAAGAATGTGGGTGCATCCAAGCTCACTGCAACGAAAAACGGAAGAAGAATACTACTTATTTAATTAATAATAAAGAAACATTTTTACAATCATGTTGAATGGATTGAAGTACGTTTTTTCCGCACGCGACGGCAGTTACACGAACGACGCGAAGCGGAGTTCGGGTAAGCCGTCAAGGGTGGAAAAGACACTTTCCGTACGTGTTAGGTACAACATTTTTTCTACGAGTGTGTGAAAAAAGTCAAACTGAACAACCATTAGATAATATCTATTTTTACCATTATTACTTATTATTATTAACAACATTAATCGTAAAAAAACAGTTGGTATCATTTTGCAAATGAATCGCAGAGGCAAGTTGTTGTGGGTAAGTTGCGGAGTTGGAGATTGCCATTGAGGTGCAGTTGAACCGGTCGTCGTTACAGGTAACAGAGACACATTGTTGCTTGCTAGAAGACGGTACAATGGGCCTTCAGTGCGTTTTGCTGTGTTCGAAGGTAGATGAATTTTGGGATAATATTTTGTTTGATAAGTCCTTCTTGAAACTTGTAGAGCTTTCTAGGTAGCCTTCTGCAACAGATGATGACTTCCAACCTTCAAGTCTTTTAATATTCGTTATGCCTTCACCAGAATTAGCTAACGTTGTAGCTGAGGAACGGCAAAAGCTATGTCCCGTGTAAAGTTCTGGGTTTGGAAGACGTAAAGAGGCAGCTATTTCAGAGGGCATCTTGCCAAAAGTATTTATTCCTATGCACTGGACAGTACAAGCCAATTTTTTGTAATTAAAAAAAAAATTTCTGTGTGGTGTTTCGGGCTTTCGTAAACTGGAATACTTTCTATACAAAGCAAGATATTTTCCATTTTCAATTTCCTCGGAAATGACAAAACTTCGCCTAGAATGGTTTTTGGAGTCTGGAATATTTACAATTAAAAATTCTCCTTATCGTCAATATCATCAAGGCTAATTTTCATCAATTCTTCTCGACGACACGCACCGGACATTCCGAAAATTGTAGCTACCTTCATCGCTAGCTAGACATCATTTGGAGCATCATTAATAAATGTTGCTATTTCATCTTTCGAGAAAATTTTGGCCTTCTTGGGTCTAAATCCCACATTTTGCTTCTTCAAAAATGATGTAACTTTGAAATATTTCTATTAAAGGTATCTATCCTTCTGGAAATATTTGCTTAAATCCATGCCCTTTTCGATCTTAATGACACTTTTTAACAAGGAATACCTTGACCATAAGGTATTGGGTCTACATGTTTTAGCAAGTTCCGCGAAATATGCCATAAAAACTTCTTCTTTCATACTTTTGATTTTTTTCTCGCCACACCAGCTTGTAAATGCTGTGTATTCTTTCTCGTACCTGCGTCTCGACTTGGACGGCAACAAATCTAAATTTGTTATTTCGGCTGCTTTGAGAATGGATTCAGATAATTCCTCGTCAGAAGACTCCATGGGAAACGTTTTTTATTCAAAATCGACGATACTGATCAGAATGTACCAAAGACACTTTTAATTATGGATGACTTTTAATGACTTTGATCTTTTATGATATGGACACCGGCACCGGTCAAAACTAAAAGTCTGACAAGCAAGTTTAATATATACCAGGATGTTTGAAACCATGTTTTTAAAATAATATTAATTTTTAGTGAATATTTCGTTGATTTTACACCTAACTTGTACAAATAAAGGAATACTATGCCAATAATAGAATTATACTAAGTCAAACTTCAGAATTAAAAACATTTTAAGTACCTGTTTAAGTGGGAAATTTGCAAGGGTTTACTTTTTCGCACTAGTGCGGAAAAGTGACACTTTCCAAACTAAATTGCTTGCGTAAAAGGGCTACTTTTTTACATACGCTAGTAGAAAAAATGATTTTAAAGAAAATCACCCCAAAGATAGTTAAAAAAAACAAAATTTTGTGAAGCGGTTTGTTTACGACAAAAATTTGTATGTTTGAGGTAAAAATTAACTTTTATTTAATTATTCAATAGAAATTTTATAAAATCTTTTAAATGTACATTAATTAAATTTAAACACATTGTCACTTCAACGGGTAGTATCTGACTGAACCAGGAACAAAAAAGCATTCATTCTATCGATACATGTCGTAATATGTTCGATCTCGCTCAAACAAAATTTCTTCAAGTTAATATCGCGACTAAATTGGGATTTGACCGGATCATGACTGTTACGGATAGTATACAGTGTGTCCCAAATTGGGCATTCATGTATTGGTAACTCGGGAACCATTAGAGCTACAGTGTTGGTTAAATTAGGAAAGTTTTAGACAATTTAATTGCAAAATTAAATTTGCATTTAAATTTTATTTAACTTTTATGGTTTTTAAGATAATTAAGAAAAACCAAAAAGGTGCATTTTTAACTTTTGCCTGTAGCTTGCGAACTACCAATTTCACGGTTTTATGATTACTACATTATTAGAACACGTTTTTAAAAAGAATTTAATTTAGGAAAAATATTTTTCTAACTTTATTTGTTTTTAAGATATTTACCCAAATTTGGATTTTCATACGGACGCCATATTGGATTTTTACATTTTTAAAAAGAGCTCTTCAAGAGCTTTTCATTGATGTATCACAAGTCTAGGTTTTCAGATTGCTTAAGCTCTAAAAATAATAATTTTTGTTTATTTGGTAGTAGGCTTAGACTAGACTGCGTAATGGACGCCCCGTTTCATAAAAAACAAATGATACGCATCCGGAGGGGCATCAACCTAACCATAGACATTTAAGATTCTTAGTGATAAACTTCTTACCCTATGGATCTTTTGTGAGAGCGAAATTCAAATCTTATACAAAAAATTAATACTTCCTAATATTACCTTAAACTGATAATAATTAAACACAACTGTAAAACAAAAATGTATCAGTAAACAAGAAAATAAAATCACAGTACATGTCTTCCTCCATTTTCCTCACATTTCTCTCGAAGAAGAAAACTCGGACACCTCATTTTTTGCGGGTCCCCATAGGTAAAAATCAGGAGGTGTGATGTCCGGTGATCTAGCTGGCCAAGCAATTGGCCCATTATTAGAGAATATGTTGTTGTCATTAAAGATATTTTTAAGAACCTCCATCACCTCCCTGGTACTGTGCGCTGGACATCCATCTTGCTGGAACCACAAATTATTATTTTCATTTGGCGGAACTGTATTTCTAATGGCCGGTAAAATCTGTTCTCGCAGGAGTAATAATACCTCCATTCACAGTTTCTTCAAAAATAAATGGTCCAATTAAACGGTTGTCTAAAACAGAAAAATAAATGTTTTATCTAATTGTGAGACGTAAATTAAAGGTGCATTTTAAATTACCTTTGAGGCCAAACCAGACATTAAAGCAAAACCTTGTTTGTAGCCGTCTTTCTTCTAAATTATGTGGATTTTCTGTATCCCAGCAGTGAAAATTGTGCCTATTAAAAATTCCACAATTTGTAAACCGGGTTTCGTCTGTCCAGAGAACCTTGGATTGGAAATTGGGTATCTGTGGACATTTACTAATAAACCATT
Source organism: Listronotus oregonensis (assembly GCA_019359885.1). Taxonomy (NCBI): domain Eukaryota; kingdom Metazoa; phylum Arthropoda; class Insecta; order Coleoptera; family Curculionidae; genus Listronotus; species Listronotus oregonensis. The sequence goes on from JAHBCN010019471.1 coordinate 9,998, forward strand.
GACTAAAGGTGATTCGTCTATTGACATCATTCCCCTGAAGACCCTGGACAATACGTGGTTTGTATGGATGAAAACGGTGTTTTTTTAAAGACCGATGCACAGATGACTTAGGAATTGTTGTCTGTTCTTTCACTTTTCTAACCGATTTTGTGGGATCATCTCTAACGTTTTCCATTAAAACCGCCTCTCTTGCTTCATTATTTTTTGTATAAGTTTTGGGATTCGGTTTCACAAAAGATCCATAGGCTAACAAGTTCGTAACTAAGAATCTAAAATGTCTTTGGTTAGGTTGCTGCCGCTCCGGAAATTGTTCTTCGTATGCAGGTGCTTCAGCTTCTGTATTTCTGTTAGATTTAAAATAAATTTCTAGCATATCTACCTTTTCATCATTGGAATAATTAGGAGCCTTTATTGTAAATACTTAAAATAATCAAAACTTGAATTTTTGTTGAAGTCGTTTCTAAACGAGAAATAAAAGGCACGCTAATTTTGACATTTACATTATTAAAATTATAAGAGGCGTATCATTTGTTTTTTATGAAACGGGGCGGCCCTTATGCAGTCGAGCCTAAGCATACTACCAAATAAACAAAAATTATTGTTTTTAGAGCTTGAGCAATCTGAAAACCTAGACTTGTAATACATCAATGAAAAGCTCTTGAAGAGCTCTTTTCAAAAAAGTAAAAATCCAATATGGCGTCCGTATGAAAATCCAAAGTTTGTGTAAATATCTTAAAAACAAATAAAGTTAGAAAAATATTTTTACTTTAATTAAATTCTTTTTAAAAAAGTGTTCTAGTAATGTAGTAATCTTAAAACCGTAAAATTGGTAGTTTGTAAGCTACAGTCAAAAGTTAAAAATGCAAAAGAAGAGATAAATGAAATCTGAAAGCAGATTTAATTTTGCAATTAAATTGTCTAAAACTTTCCTATTTCAACCAAAACTGTAGCTCTAATGGTTCCCGAGTTATATATAATACATGTAGGCCCAGTTTGGGACACACTGTATATGCACATATGGTTTTTCATATAATAATATTTTACCCGACCGCCATCGGACCGCAAATGAACCGTGATCGACCTAATGTGGATCCAGCCTTAGGGTATTGATAAGGGAAAACGGAGGTTCATTAAAAGACTAAACAATTTTCAATTCTAAATACTTTTGTTTTTTATTGTAAATAAAATGTGTGAAATGTATCGGACTATGTTTTGTAATACCCAATAAACCTTTTTTGGAAGGCCTACCATAGGCTTGGTATAAACGTTAAAAGATTTACCAAGAAAAATTTTAATAAAGTAGCTTACTACAATGTATTAACACAATACAGGAATATAATGAATTTACTAATTTTAATCTGTTTCGCTATAACATTAAACAATAATTACGAAACGGCTTGTTTATAACTTAATGTTTAAATAGTTAACAACATGCGTTTCTATCTTAAGGTACTAAATAATTCGGGACTCTGTGTAATAAGTGTTGTTGTAAAAGGTTGCATTTAATAACACGTTACCAAAATTTAAAGATATAATGGGAATTAATTGACCAATAGCTACGAAATACGTTGAAACACCACAAATTAAAAGAAATATGCTCGAACGCCTTATTTGAAAAAATCCTTTAATTGATTTCATTGGTAATTGATTGTTTATGCTATAAGCCAAATTTCTAAGTAAGTAATATTCTTCTGAGTTTTGGTTATAATATTGCTGGAGATATATAGAGATTTTTGCTACTCTTCTAGCTTCCTTTGTCAATGAATCAGATGAGTATGTTATTATAAACATGAATATCTGAAAACAAAAAAAGTTTTTATATTTGTTTTTATGACAACAGTTGAGATTTTCGTATTATTACATTTGCAATAACAATTAAATTAATAAATAATATTTACTTTAAAAAAAAAAAAAAACGAAAAGTACAACTTTAAAATAAGAAAATAGAGGATATATATATATATATATATATATATATATATATATATATATATATATATATATATATATATATATATATATATATATATATATATATATTTTGCCACAGATTCGAGTGGGGGATCTCGGAAACCCTAAGAGATACGAAGTCAGTTAAATTATGGCAAAGTTGCGCATTTAGGTGCCTAACAACATGCCTATTAGAAAGTTGTAAAATTCCTAGTACTCGGGAGATATCCGGAAAAAACCGAAATTTCCTAATTTCTTTTTTAATTTTTCCTAACGTTATTTAAAGAGATATGGAAAAACAAAAGACACTTTCTCATGGCCACTTCTTAAGTTCTACAAAACAGCGTTGTGAGATTGTCCGTACGACGTTTCGTTTTCGTTAAACCATTATCAACTTTATTTTTTTAAATACGGACCTGGGTTTTTTATTTAATTTTTTTGAACTCCTTATTATCCCAATTACAAAAATGTATAACACTTAATATTTATTAACAAAAATGGAACGCCCCTATAAGAAATGATGTGCGTTCCTTGTCTAACTCATTGCCTTTTATGGAAAATATGTTTATTTAACAGAAAAATATTAAATGTTATACATCATTGTAATTGGAATTATAACTGCTTTAAAAAAATGCATTAAACAATTGAGTGCCGTATTTAAAAAAAATAAGTTGATGATGGTTTAACGAAAACGAAACGTTGTACGAAATATCTCTGAACGCTGTTTTGTAGAGCTTAAAATGTGGCCATGAGAAAGTGTCTTTTGTTTCTCCATATCTCTTTAAATAACGTCAGAAAAAAATAAAAACGAAATCGGAAAATTTCGGTTTTTTTTGCAGATATCTCCGGAAGTACTCGGAATTTTACAACTTTCTAATAGGCATGTTGTTAGGCACCTAAATGCGCAACTTTGCCATAATTTAACCGACTTAGTATCTCTTACGGTTTCCGAAATCCCCATCAATGCCTCGAATCTGTGGCCCTTATATATATATATATATATATATATATATATATATATATAATATAATATATATATATATATATATATATATATATATATATATATATATATATATATATATATATATATATATATATATATATATATATATATATATATATATATATATATATATATATATATATATATATATATATATATATTATATATATATATATATATATATATATATATATATATATATATATATATATATATATATATATATATATATATATATATATATATATATATATATATATATATATATATTGTTACAGTTCAAATATTGAACTATAACAATTTTCGATTTAAAATACCTTTTTGCATAAATACCTTAAATGCGGAAAGTGGGGCTATAGTTTGAAATGTTGTTTATGACTAGCTATGGTCTGCGGAATGTTTTGTGTTTGATTGTTTATTGACCTTTCTTATTTTCAGGGGTCGTTGACATGTTTGTGGTTGTTTTTGTAACCGTGTGGAGTATTTTACATTGTTTTTCTTTTGAATTATGTACATTCATAACTCTTTGTTTTGTTTTTGTAATTTTGAAGTTTCAAATTTTGACGTCTTAAAAATAAGTCAGGTTTAAGGTGAAGTTGTCTTATTTTCTTCTTTTTCTTTTTGGCTAAAATGAATGGCAAGATGTCATAGTAGCAACGCCGCTTGGTACCGTGAGAGGCGGTCTCGAAGTCGAGAGTGATTCCTAAATCTATCTTTTTAGAAAGTTCTGACAGAAACCGGTTATATCTGTATTTCGGGATTATATTTTGTGGGGCTGAACGTGCGTTGCTTGTAAGTAATATCTGGGTAGTTCCTGGTGTCTTAGAGCCAACCCTTAGGAATGTTGGCAAAAGGCCAGCCAGCGAGCCAGTGATGGATTGTGTGTGAGTTGGTAGAATTGTAGCAAGAAGGGTTTGATACTGCCAAGGTCGTCCTTGACAGAAAACGCTGTTAATGTAAAATTAGTTTTGGGGAAGCTTTCTCTCTCCTGCTGACCACCAAGGAGACAGCACACGTGAAGGCAATGTTCTAAAAGTAAATTTTCAACCCTTGTTTTGGGGATTGTTGAACAAATGCCTAAGTAAATTTCCCGTTTGTTTGTGCTAATTGTAGTACGTTGTTTCGGAGTGAAATGTCACGTTATCCGTATATTTTTGGGAAATGTATGTCTTCTTAAAGAAGGATTATACCACGTGGAAAACTTGTATGGAACCCTTTTTCTTCGTTAATGTCTTATAAGGGGCGATAGTGGCTCGTTAAGTTTGTGGAAAAAGGTAAGAATTTTACTATTTCACACAGTTTTATCAAAATTGCTACTTTGAATTTTTGATCTAACTTTGAAAACGTATTGTATTCGATTTTGGGGTTATGATAATTGCGTAGTTAATTTATGGGGTTTTCTTTAAATGGATTGTTTTTTTTAAGGGGAGAACTTTGTCTAGCATTTTTATGCTTATTGGGTGGTTTATGTAAGGGATGTAATTTCTGTGTTTCGTAAAGTATCATACGTAACCATACATAAAGCTTAGATGAGTTGTTTTTTTTTAGGGTTCTTATTTTCTTCTTTTTTTTTTACTTTTCAATTCCTGGTTTTACCCCTTTGATTTTGTGTTCCGGCCAATGCAGCTTATGCCTAGTTCCAGTTCAAGCTAATGGATTTAATCCCATGCCTTATGTTGGAGATTCAAGTGACAAACCCAAGTTGCCGACATTATTTGCTGATGACTGACAGCTAGACTACCTTTTATAAGTCACAACCATGCTTCCATAATAACCGGAAAATTACAGATAAGTCTTAGGTTTAAGAAAATTTTTGTAGATTAATGATATTACTTTGACTCAAGAGAATGTCATGTCGATAGTCTAGCCTTAGATTTGAACTGAAATTTTTATTGAAAACACCTGCTAATCATTTGAATAGCTTGATGTTACTTAATACCTAACACATTATTTTCTCGGTAACTTTACTAAAATCTAAGACTGGAATTTGGATATAAGTATACACATTTGCACTTTTAAAGCTTTAAAGGTTATCGAAAAAAACATTTATTATTATGGTATACCTTAGGGGTATATAGTTACTTACTTTTAACACTATTGTAGTAGAAATCATTTTAATAGGAACAGTTGGTACTTATGAGTTGTGATCATATACACGAGTACGAGTGTTGTATATCAATCTATGGTAGGAGGTATAAGATTTATTGCTAATCATTTGGTAATAATCTTATATGATTTAAATATAAATATTGAATTTGATCATTAAAGATTAATTAAATAGATTTACTGACATTTGTTTTTGTTTAACCCTTGACCGGATATATTTTTTGTTTAAGCCTTAGTGCTCTCAGATATTTTGCTGTAACGTCCATAACGTCATTTTGCTTCATTTTATTATTTTTTTAATTTGTAAGTGCCTATGAAAAAGTTTTAAATGCAACTAATGGCCTTACGTATATGTGGGTAACATACTAGAAGGTTTTCTGTAAAAGTTATAAGCTTACGGGCTTTGTTATATATAGGATTTTACTGTTGACAATTTATTAATTGTCCAGCTTTTGGTTTAGTAATATTAAATTTGTATATAAGTCAAATTTAGTTTAACATTGTCATTTATTTTTCAATAATTTAATGTCTTATTAAATTTTTGTTTAAAAGACGCATCCACCAATTTGATAGGAATTTGATACAATTATTTTATTATTTTTCGTAATAAATCCTTAACTAGTATTTATATTTTGACTTTTATTGACAATACCCCCCTTCAAGAATGCACTCGCCTTTGTGTAGAGCCTCATGCGACTGTAAGTATTTATTGTAACCATCTTTAGCCGATGATTAAGTTAACTATTTTTTATTTCTGAGCTAGCCGAGACTTTTATTAGATAATTGTTTATTTTACTTTCACTAGATAATTATTAGATAATTATTTTTGCCCAAGTGGGGCGTATAAAATTTCCCGTAATAATATATATATATATATATATATATATATATATATATATATATATATATATATATATATATATATATATATATATATATATAT
>JAHBCN010019472.1:0-15976 GCA_019359885.1 Listronotus oregonensis
AAAGAAATTTACTGTTAACAAATATGAGTTTTCAGGTTTGTGATAATTTAAAGGTCCAACTTTAATATTAGCAACGAATCTTTCCTTGATATCAATGGTTTCATCGACATTAAACCATAACTTTTTTCCTTCCAGATTGAGTCGTATTTTGTCCATAGTTTTTAAATAGACCTTATCAAAAAAGTTTTACGCGGAGTTGATTCATCTGGTACTTTTCTGTGGCAGTGTTTTTTTCCAAAAATGTTCTCTTAAACCGATAATTTATTTTATAAATACGAATATCAGCTGCAATGAAGGCTTTACACAAATCCATGCAGAAGTCTGCGTTTAATACATAATGTTCCCGTTCTGTAGATTTCGATGGCCCCGGAAAACCTTGCATGTTTTCTAAATATTGTGGACCTTTAACATGTCGCTTAATTTGATATGGTTTTCTACAAATAAATTCAGAATTACAAATTGTGCACCAACTTCTTAAGCCAGTTAATAAGCCTGATTTGAAAACGAAGCGTAGATCAATGTGGATGTCTCTCTCACAAGACCTTAAATTTATCTTGGATTGGGGCGCCAAAAATCTTTTTCAGTTTAATGCCTTCAAAACATAGTCATGTTTGCTGTCGCAAAAAAAGTCTTTCAATACTTATCCGTTACAAATGAGCGACCAAGTTCTGCAGAACAAAGAGTTATTTAATTTTGTCGGCGTTACTTTTGAGAATAATCTCAACTGGTATAAACACATTACATCCATAGCCTCAGTAGCTTTAAAAAGCTTGGAATGCTCTTTTGAGCTGAAAAGTATTTCTCTTCTTCAAATCTGTATGTATCCCAAATCAGACCCTATTTAGGATATTGTTCTTATGTCTGAAGAATTGCATGTCCTGCAACTCATTCAGAAAAGAGCTGTTCCTCTAATTAATAATCTCATGCTCACAAAAAAGCTTCGTTCTCTTGCTCACCGACGAGCTTTAGGGGATCCGTCGCTCACGGCTTCTTCTCGGAAGAGTTGGCCAGTATAATTCCTCATTTGGCAGCTCTTAACAGAGTAACACTTAGGGCAACTTTTATGCATCCTTTTACAGTTCAACTAGAGAGGCCTTGAACTTCCCGCATTCTTATTTACTTTATCCCTAGAGTGTCCAGACTACGGAACCTGCTACCCACAGAAGTTTTTCTTTCTCTTCCCAGTCTCCAAATATTCAAGTCCTGTGTAAACAAACTCTCTCTCACCACACCTAAGACACCCACGGTACGTTTGTGTTTGGGCCTTAGCCTTTGTGAACTGTCCAAAGATAAAAAAACACCTCTTTCACTTCCAAATAAAAAAGTAGAATATGGAAGTAGTCAATTCAACTTTATTTTTTACTTGTAGTCACTATGTTTGTGTTGTAAATAACATAAATATGAACCCTAATAGAGGTAGAATCAAATATTTGTAAATTTATATAGACAAAAGTGTCTATTTGAATTTTAATTTATTTGATATAATTTATATAAAAGCGTTATGAAATATCATAGTTTAATATTTTTGTGGTGCAACAAATCTTCTAAATTTTTACTATTGCGACGTCTTTTATATTATTCTACAAGAAATCACACTAAATAAAAATACCAAATTAAAAACCATAAATACTTAAACTATTTATTGCATTTTTATTTGGTAAATTCTATATCATTTTAAGCTCGAAATTGTAATGTTTTTCTACCAATGTCCGGTCCCTAATAAAAATTATAAAGAAATAGAAGGGTGCTTCTACATAAAAAAAAATATAGAAACATTATGTTTTGTTTTACAAATTAAAATACTTGACGCAAAGCAATAACAACTAATAAGTGCTTGCACACAAACACTGTATTATTTAATAAAGTCATTTTCCACAGATATATCATACTTATGGTAATATCCTACTTGATAATTATGATAAATACATCTATGCATTCTATGCTGGTGGTCGAACACCATCGGCATATGGATATACCTAAAGACATGTTAAATATAAGCTTATAAATAAGGATTTTTGACTGAAAAGACAAGTCACCGTTTTAGAGTAGGATTTTCTTGTTAAGATGAACTTTTCTGAAAATACTGTAGACGGGAGAAAATATTTTTTACCTTAAATAAATTTTAATTTGCAAGTTTTCAGTAATTTTCACTTAAAAACCCATGTTACAAGGCCGGTAACCACTTTCATTTTCTTTACTCAATTTCATTGGCAGAATACGAGGGGAATCTTGTTATCACTTTTGGGTTTATTTTACAATGAGCGACTACAAAGATAGGTACCATATTTTAAGAATTTTTACGTCGTTATCGAGGTGTAGTCAGGGGGGACAAACACGACATATATTTTTTTTTATTTAGGTAATATTAAAAAAAAAACAAAAATTTAAAATAAAATTAAACAATTAGAAAAAATTGACCATATTTTACCGTATTTATTATAAAAGTTTTGTTAATTTCATTTTAAATTATTATGGATAATTTTAGAAATTTTTTTGCGTTTATTTTGAGTTGTATAATTAACTTAAATATTCTCTTTTTTGTAGTCATATATCTAAGAAAGCTATACCTTATGCTATAGCAAGTCGTTATATTTCAACTAGACTTAAAATCTAAAAGCAAAATTTTTAAAAAATATTTCAAGGTTATTTTAATTGACTGTGTGATAATCCTCAATTTAAAAAGAGTTTAGCAGATTTTTTCATCCTGTGATAGTCCTATGAAAACTTAGTGCATAAGTACTAACGTACTACAAGTGTTTTAAAGAAAATAGGTGGCAGTTTGTTAATTCAAGACTTAAAGTGTTTAAGAAAAAAGAAAAACCTGTACATGCATCGAAGGCACTCTGGAGATAAAGATATTAATAAACAAGTGAAAAGTTCGTGTCTTTTTAGATGCACTGTAAAGGGATGCATAAGATTGGTACTTTGTGTTGCTTTACTGGAAGTTGCAGTTCTACTTGTTAATTTATTACATCAGATGCCGTAAAAATACAGGGAGGACAAACATTAAAAACGTTTCATTAAAATTAAAAAATTAGTTAACTTAGAAATAAATATAATGATTACTCTGCTACAGATGACTTATTTTGAGCTAAAAGATTACAGATTCACTTTCAACTTATAATATTATTTATATTATATAATTATAATATTTTAAAATACGTTCTGTTATATTTTAAGGTATGTAGGTAGGTTTAAGGTGAGTGGACTTTTTACGCCCTCCACTGCGACCGCTCGGTCTATTGTGGCTCACACCTTTATATTTCTCCCACTAAGATCGGACTTCTAATGGACCCGATACCAGATTGGGAGAGAGTTTTACATCTTCTCTTACTCGTGTCGCTACCGGACACGAGCACACTGTGTTCTGATGTGTTCTGGTGTCCCTGTCTCCTGGAGAGTATGACAAGCAGACGATTAGATCCATCATGCCCTCCTGTCCTGGTCTAGTGACGTGAGTAGCTACCAGGTCCTTGTTACAGGAACCAGATGTTCTTTTTGAGGCCGCATCTCCGGTCTTATCCTATGAAAATAGGGTTTCATCGAGACGAGAAATCTCGTCTCGAAGGCACTTTCTCGTCTCGTCTCGATCATCGAGACGAGAAATAAACAAACTCTCGTCTCGAAGTTTTTCTCGAAGAAAATTTCTCGATCTCGATTCAAGACTCTCGAAATTTCGAGAGTCTCGAAAACAAAAACTAAATGTTATTAAGAAATTCTATGTATGGGTTATAACGTACAACACAAGGCCAAGGCTGCAATAAAGGGTATTAATTTTTATCTATTAAAAAAAATACGTTAAAATACAGGGTAATTGGTAAGTAGAGGCGAAAAATAAAGACCCAAATTATTTTTTTAATTCTGAATTGAAAACCAAGGATACTTTTTTGCATATTTTCCTTTGTTTCCAAGATATGTCACTATAAAGTTTTGGCAAAAAAATTAAATCACATTGTGGGTGTTGCTAATCTTAGGTGGCGCATTCAAACTATTACGTCATATGAAATCAAGTTTGACTGTTGTCAAAAGTTATACACTTTGGTGCACATGCTTAATAATTATTATGTTATACCCATAAACAATATTACCGTATTCTTCGTTAGTGAACTCCGTTTTCTTGTGATTTTTTCAATAACAGATTGACAAATGTCTAACTTTTGACAAAAGTCAAACTTGATTTCATATGACGTAATAGTTTGAAAGGGCCAACTAAGATTAGCGACACCCACAATGTGATAAAATTTTTTTGGCAAAACTTTATAGTGAAATATCTTGAAAACGAAGGAAAATTTGCAAAAAAAGTATTCTTTGTTTTTAATTTAAAATTAAAAAAATTATTCGGGCCTTTATTTTTCGCCTCTACTTACCAATCACCTTGTACAGAGGCTATACATATATGCTATGAACTAAAACTACTAAAAGCCACGTATAACAAAAAAAACCGCCAAGTATCAGCACAAAAATAAAGAAAATTTTTCCAAAAAATGAAAATTAAACAAATCCTTGATGTTTTAATTTAATCTTTTATCCATACATTTAAAATTTACCTAGGTACAGAAGGTGAAAGTTTAAAATTGTTTCTTCGTTTGTGAAGAGAAGAATGTACATGTACCAATACCAGCAACAAACTCATTTTTTATAATCGAAACAGTCTTTTTTTTTTTTAAATTATCGATATTACGCAAATTATTTGTAATAGTTTGGAACAGTTTAAGACGTTTACGTTCTTTCAGAATATGAAAATACTTACTTTTATCTTTGTCCTTTTTATTTACTTTGCTATCTTTGCTATTTTTTTTTGGTTTGTTATGTTCTTATGTTTAAAATAAATTAAAACTATTTCTTAGCATAGTTTTTAATTTTCTTTTTTCTGGCGTATTTAGAGCTGTGACTTATTGCAGCACATATCGAGATCGAAAAATATCGAAATAATTTCTGCTTTGTTGTCATTGTTTTTTTTTTTGGTTTGTTATGTTCTCACGTTTGAAATAAATTAGAATTATTTTTTAGCATAGTTTTTTTTCTATTTTCTTGCCTATTTAGAGATGTGAGTTATTGTAACACATACATTTTTTCGAGATCGAGAAATCTCGAAATAATTTCTCGATCTCGAAAAATCTCGAAGTGTTTTTCTCGATCTCGTCTCGAAAAAAACAAAAAAGTCTCGTCTCGATCTTGTCTCGAAATCGAGACGAGACGAGACGAGAAATCTCGAATTTCGAGAGTCTCGTGAAATCCTATATGAAAACGATCCTTTCCGTTTTCTGTTTAAAGCCAGGGAACCCTTTTTCCTATAAAGGCGGTTCTGTCCGCCTTCTGTTTGGATTCAGGAAACACTCCCTAAGCACCTGTTTGTTCGGGATGGATTAGTCCTTCCCCGTGAACCAGGCGCCGGTGACTTCAGGGGCACCATAAGAAAAGGATTCACTCGTTTCGTAAGGTGCCCCTGGTTTTTCACTCGCGCACCTTTGTCTGCTTGTGACCTTGAGTGGCACCTCTCGAAACGGATTTATCTGTTTTGGTCAGCGCACCTTTGTCACTTTTTTCCTATGTTTGGAGCTAAAGAAGTAATAGTCCACCACGGCAAAGCCCCGCATTACCGTAGTAAGGCTAGATACTCTGAGAGGTCGCCCTGTATCTCATAGGCACCGTTAGAGACACCTGTTTAAGGTACAGGATGTCATTTACTTGTCAGCACGGTATGCTAACACCTTGAGTTAAAGCCTTGTGTTCATCTTAGCTTCGGATCCGTTTCATACGCTAGCCAAGAGAATTGCCGATTACCAGCAACTCTAGCGCATGTTCTAAAAGATCCTACTGGGCCCAACCACAACGACGATGTGTGAACACAGCGGTTGGGACATATTTTAAGGTACTAAATTATTGATTGTTATAAGCAAAACAAACAATACATTTTAATACGAATTGTCAAAGTCGAAATTGAAGTGATCACCCTATTGATACTGTTAAAAAATAATAAAAAAGAAAAAATACCACTTAAAATATTACTTTACTAAATTTAATGAAAACAATTATTTTCTAATTTATTAAATTATTGTCAAAATTTAAATACATTGTCTATTACAAATTTTAAAATAAAAATTATAAATGTCATGTCAAATGTTCTTATTACCTTAAGGAGCATTGCATACAAGACTTGGTCAAAAGCCTTAGATATGTCAAGGGAATGATTTGCGATTCGTCAAACAACTTTAGATCTTGTTCTGGTTATGAAAGACAAATGAAAGAACTGCTGTGGATCATTTGTAATCTAAATAATTTGTTGTGTCATAAAATTATTAAATCATTTAAAAAAAGGTTATTATTTGTGTTTTGTATATTTTGAAAAATTAATATTTAAGCTTTAATTTATTTCCTGTGTACATCTACTTTTCACATTGTAATAGTTTAAGGGCGAAAAAAGCACGACTTTCAAAAACTTGTGGAATAAATAAAGCCACAATTATTGAAAATATTTACTTAATATTATAATATTGCTTTAATATTTTTATTCTTCTGATGCTTATAAAATAGTATCCTTATATGCAAGTTTGAGTTAACTTATACTAACTTACACTTTATAAAAACCGGCCCTAATGAAATCGAGATGTGCGGCTACTGTTCCGAAATAAAAGTATTTTGAAATGATTAATTCGAGTTATTACTACGACTACGGCAACCCGTAGTAATAAATACGATAAAATGAATGATATTATTTCATTACGGATATAAATATGACTTTTCGAGGGGCACAAACACTATTTATAAAGAAAAATTTAGTGGTTGTATTATTTTTAGTGTGACATGAAATTACATCCATAAGACTGGTGATTTTATTTTTATTTGGGGTTGTTACTGACTTCTTTATAGTTTGTTTGTCTTAACTTAATAGTTATGTTTGTTTAAGTGTAATAAAGTAAAATTTAATTACATTTAAGGCTATAGGGTTGGATCTATTTTAGAAGCAAATTTGAAATGTATACTGTTAAATGTTCATTGATATTATTTTTATCCAAAGCTAAATTGGTTAGAATTTGTTTGCACTTTTTTTTGGTAAAAGTCACCTTCTTTTACACATTATACAAGAAACCTTACAATTTGTCAACATTATACAGGGTGTTTCCTAACTACGGTACTAAACTTCAGAGGGTGATTGGCTAGGTCGTTTTAAGAAAAAAAGTTCCTATGAACATATGTCCGGAGTTGCTTCGTTTCTGAAATACAGGGCGTTAAAGTTTAAAGAAAAAAACGGTATTTATAAAATAACATAAATATCCTAAAACGATTTGGTCGAAATTTGGTGCAGTTATTTGAAGTAATAAGGTGCTTATTTAGCTCTAACTAGATTGAAATTATTAGCTCCAGTGGCGTCTCAGTGGGAACCACAGCCATATTATTGACGAAAAAAGGTACACCAATGACTTTTTCTTATAGTTTTTATATTTTTTAAGATTAAGCAACTAAAAATACAACTTTTTACTTTCCTGTGTTTTCTTCATATCTAGCTTCGTTTTCGAGAAAAAAAATAAAAACCACATTAACTCATTCTAAAAGCTATCCATGGACAACATAAAATAAAAACCAAAAATAAACACTTTCGACCTTAAAGTAAATGAGCAAAATGTCCACCTTCTGATAAAATACAGGACTGCAACCGATTTGTCATTGAGTGTCTGACACGTGCAAAAATTCCTGGAGTATTCCTTATGACATTGCAATTGTCAATTATCCGATTCCTCAAGTCATTCACATCTAGTACAGGAGTTTTATAAACAAGAGCTTTCAAATGGCCCCATAAATAGAAATCTAGAGGATTCATATCAGGACTGCGAGGTGGCCAATTTTGAGGTCCTGCACGTCCAATCCAGCGATTAGGGTAGGTAATGTCGAGATGCTGACGAGCAAGAGCACTAAAATGAGCTGGAGCCCCATCGTGCATAAACCACATGTTGACTCTTACTTGTACGGGTACTTCTTCTAACAAAATGGGTAAATGATCTTGCAAAAAGTCCGTGTAGGATTCACCTGTTAATCTTACTGGTAAAAAAAATGGGCCAATAAGGTAGTCACCAATAATTCCTACCCAAACGTTCAGCGAAAATTGTTACTGAAAATGACTTTCTCTAATAGCGTGGGGATTTTCGTCGGCCCAAAAATGGTCATTGTAAAAGTTCATAATAGCATCTCGTGAAAAATTTGCCTCGTCCGTAAATAAAACATTTGGTAAAAAATTATTATTGTATGCCATGGTATGAATCAACCACCTGCAAAACATTAATCTTGTTTGAAAATCCCGAGGTAGCAGAGCTTGGACCCGCTGTATAGCTTTTTCTAATTCAGGCGTTTCTGGTCTTCCACCACCTGTATTTTTATTAAAACTCCCAGTTTCACATAACCTTGCGTGTAGCGTTCTAAATGTTTTGGCACATGGAATTACTCTGTTAGGATATCTGTCCTGGTAAATTCTTCGTGCTTCTTCCGCATTTATATTTGCTAATCCATAAATAAAGTGCATGTCAGCCATTTCAGAGTTAGTAAAATTATTCATGATGGATCACTACTAATTGACAACTCTAAATTTTACTGATATGACAATACTATCACTGTGAGCTGGTGTCCAAAGCGGGTAAGTAGGTACTAGATTGGACTTCGCAATAATTTGTTATAAAAATCAGATGTGGTATGTCAAAAATGTGATATAAAAGTCGTAAAGTAAAATGTTTATTTTCATAGTAAACAAATATGAGGTTGCTTCATCTAAAAAAACTACACAAAAAGTCATTGGTTCACAAAATCGTTTAAGGATATTTATGATATTTATATATCGTTTTTTTTAAGTGTCAGACACTCAATGACAAATCGATTGCAGTCCCGTATTGTTATAGAAGGTGCTTTTGCTCATTTACTTTCTCGAAAACGAAGCTAGATATGAAGAAAACACAGGAAAGTAAAAAGTTGTATTTTTAGTTGCTTAATCTTAAAAAATAAAAAAACTATAAGAAAAAGTCATTGGTGTACTTTTTTTCGTCAATAATATGGCTGTGGTGCCCACTGCCATAATATCTAAAATCACTTAAAATTTGGATTATTTAAAAAACTTAGGCAATTCCTTTTGGACTACTTCGTTAAATTCTTTAAATTTTCTCACAATCACTCCGTGGCATGATCTTGTTCGACTTGACGCCTCTAGAAGAAAATCAAGGTATTTTTTCAGCTTGAATTTAGGTTGTCAAATGTATTAATAATTTCGTTTGTGTTTTTATTTTTTATGACATATTATTATTTTGTAGAGAAGATAAGAATGTAGGTTAGTAATCTAGATTTTTTTTCTATCGCAAGGTCAAGTGCAGCACTCTACAAAAATATGAATGTTTATAAATTAAGTTACATTTAATTCATATATTTTTAGGGTTAGGTACTACAAGGCATCTTGCTTTTATGCCACGATATTTTTTTCACTATTTATTAAATGTTTTTGAAGTTATGTTTAAAATAGTTCCTAATAATACTTATAAAATGATTATTTTAATCCATGTATAAGATAGGTAATTTGTCAAAATAAATATTTTATTTAGTGATCAATGAATTTTGGTAGGAATAACCTATAAACACGATTTTTTTTAATTTGGGCTCCTTTATACTGGGTAACCACAAAGATACAGTTTGGAACTATTGATGAGAACTAATGATGTGGAATTTTTTAAATTCTCATAAGTAAAATAATCCTGTAGTTATATAATAGGTAGATAAATCAACAAGACTTTATCTATTAGAAATGGTTTTTTTGGCATGAAACTATTTCTGCTTACAGATAACCTCTAGATAAAAATATTAGCCATATATCTCGGATTAACTCCTTCTGCTTTTTAATCCTTATAACTGCGTTATGATTTGGTCGATTCAGAGTTATGGTTCTTTTAAGATATTCGTAAATTTCTTACAGAAATGGTAAGAATTCTCATAAAATCTGAAATAAACTGAACAATGTTATGGCATTTGCTTAACGTAATAAAAATTGCAAGATCACCAAGTGAAGCAATCCTTATATTTCTTAATTGGAAAATGTTAATTAGCTTGCGAAAAAGAAGTAAAAGCCCGATATACAAAACGTATTTATTTTGATTATTTTTTATAAAATTTTTCAATTTTCTTAATGCTTCACAGCCATTTTACCGCAAGAGTTTTCTAGTTACGGTAGGTATCTATTCATTCAAAATATATATTTCTTAGTTAACCTTACCTTTTATCTTATTTAGGAACCTCGGTCTTATGTATATTTAGCTAAGGATTAGATAGATTTGTTAAAAGCTTAAAAGAATTCAAATAAGAATAATTTTTTAAGAAAATATTTGGCTTTGGCACCAGTATCACACTGGTACCTAAAGCTGGCCGAACGTAAGTGAAAATATTGGGGTTTCAATTATATCTCTGATGGCTACCGTCCTGGCGTTGCGTAATTCTTTAAAATTGTTTATTGTTTTTAATTTTGGTACATATCTACCGAAGCAGTAACTTATTTTCGAGATAAATACATATTAATGTTATTTTTAAAAGAACGACTGGCGCGGATAACAAACAGGCAGTTAAAATGTAAAAAAAAACAGAAAGCGCCAAAGCAAAAAAGCCGTGGCTGAAGAAAAAAATAAACATAAATTAAATAGAATAAAAAAATATTTTGCTTTTATTACAGTATAGGTGTTGTGTTTAAGGAAACTAACACCTATACTGTAAACCAAACTGTTCAACTTCATCGTTTTTGCTACAGGCCTCTTAAAACATCTGGAATACTCACTCCCATAAGCGCCTATGTAATAAAAAGCGTACACCCATGCATAGCGACTCTCATATATATTTTTGGAAATAACCCCAAAATAACTAGGACTTGTATTAGGCAACTAGTTAGTAAGTTTGTTCTTTTAGAACGCCCCAGAATCCATTGGTTTAAGTTTAAAATATATAAAACGCTGTATTCCAAAATAACTATTTTTTAAGACATTTATCGTTTTTTTTTGCCGATTCTTCAGTTAAAAATTGATTAAAATTATATAACAATAAATTGTTTGTTGTTGACAAGAAACACAAAACCTACTTTCTCATCTAAATGAGATTAAAATACCTTTTGTTTATTTTGTGTAAAATGTAATCCAAGGTAGTTGAGCTCCGGTTATTTTAGCGTTCAATTATCTATTAATAAGGATTAGCGAAAGATTGTATCAAATTTAATTATATAGAGTTTATTATGCCATGATATAAGTATAGTCTGTCTCAAAGTATACCGTGTTAGCTCTTGCCTTCATTTATGGATTATACCTGCCGGCAGCAATAAAACTGCGGATCGTTAGGTATTGAAGGACAGAACATTAGGGACGGACTTTAAATAATATAAAATTTATATTTATTGTTTATTTAGGTAAGTAAATCTTAAAATTACATTAAGAAATTAAATATATGCAAAGTTTTAATAAATTTATAACTGCATTATCTATACATAATTACATTTTTAATCTAAATATCTAAATCTAATTCGTTTCACTATCAAAGTCATCATTAAGATTAATTAAATAGGATTTATGTTGTTTTGGATAGAAATGTAAGAGTCCTCAATTTTTATAATGTGTTGTAGTGAATTTTTCCAGCTCTCAACTGGTTGTTAGTAATTACATTTTTTATCAAATTTATAACACTGGGACTTAAATTAGGTGTAACATTTTCTACTCTGATCTTTGATTTTACTTGGCTCCACAAATGCTTTATGGGGTTAAACGTACAGTGATACGGAGAAAGCCGTAAGACAGTATGCCCAGCCTGTTCAGCCAAATTATCACATACATATTGTTTTTTCATTGCATATGAATTTAGGACTGGACTCCATTCAAAGAAGAGCCGTTCGTCTTATTAATGATCCAACGCTCATAGAAAGGCTTCCTCTTCTTGCCCACCGTCGAGCTGTAGGGGATCTGTCGCTCTTCTATAGGTATTTTCACGGCTTCTGCTCAGAGGAGTTGGCCAGTATAATTCCTTCTCTGGCTGCTCCCAACAGAGCAACACGTAGTGCAACTTTTATGCATCCTTTTACAGTTCAGTTAGAGAGGCTCCGAACTTCCCGCTTTCTTCGTTCCTTTATCCCTAGAGTGTCAAGACTATGGAACCTGCTGCCCGTACAAGTTTTTCCTTCTCCTCCCAATCTCCAAAAATTTAAGTCCCGTGTGAACAAACTCCCTCTCACCACACTGAAGACACCCACGGTACGTTAGTACTTAGGCATCAGCCTTCGTGGACTGTCCCAAGATAAAAAAACTTCCAAAAGTTGCGTTCTTTTGTAACTAAATTCAAAATAAATATCATTTTTTAACAACAAATATTCCTGGATTTTAGTTTTTGAACTTGATGAAGCTGGTGCTTTGTGTAGCAGACGGCTGTGGTAGATTGCGTTATCCATGACAATAACACTGTTGTTTGGAATATTTTTTAAAAGATAATTTTAAAACCAGTTTTCAAAAAGTTCTGCACTTGTATCCTCATGATAATCCAAGCTAGAATCCTTAATATTTTTTGCAGACAACAGCAAGCAGTTTGGGACAAATCCGTCTTCTGAACCAGCGTGTATTATGGTATATGCGTTTTCCTTTATTTGAAGGTGCTTTCGTCTGACAATTTTGACTGGAATCAGCCCATCCTTTGGATACTGTGTCCTGTGTATCGAACCATGTTTCATTAAGGTAAATTATGGATCTGTTTTCTAACCTATATCTTTTAATTTCTTGAAGGTAATTAAATCTCCAAGTGCGTAATCTGTGCGATTCCATTACTACTTGTCTTTTGTCTATTTTGCGGTATTTAAATCCCATTTTACAAACAACTCTATGGAGGGTGGCACGGCTAATATTTATATTGGTTTCGTCTTCGTCTAGCTTCTTTTTCAGTTTATTCAAGATAGGAATAACTCCGCTTTCATAAAGACAATATATTTTCCTTCTTATTAGGTCCTGATCACTATTGTCTATACGGTGAGATTGAAAATCACTACGTTTTTTTTGTTTGTTTAATTCTTCACTAATAATAATATCCCTTATCGATGATATTGGAGTTTTTGTAAGTAGACAGGTTTCTTTTAAAGCTTCTTGTTTAATTAGATCTCTACTGATTAAAGTTTCATACACATTTTTCACAAACTGTTTTGCATCTAATGACAAATGATTATTCAACACTGCCACTAAAATATTAGTCAAAATATTTATGCTATGCCTAATGGTTAATACTCAAGAAATACCTGGCCCACCCCTGCCCTTATGAACAAATGGGTTTACCCAATAACAATAGGTAATAAAATCGTTAAAGGTTTATTGGGGTATGGTTCGTCAAAAGCCATAACGATATACTTTAAGACAGACTATACCTACATCAATTATTACCCTATAGGCAGGTAAGTAAGAAAGAAAGAGCTGGATGCATGGAGGTATTTTAATTGTGCTTAGCTTTATTATAGATTACTTAATCGAGATTAGGGTAATGTAATCATGGTAATTACTGACAGGTTTCGAAATGTTTACTTAAGATATAAATGCTGTTTTGAAAGCTTAAAGCCGGATATCGGTGTTCTATAAAAGGGTTTTTCGAGTTATACGAAAAAGCAGGTACGCAGTCATGTTTCCGCAAGTAAGTTAAAACTTACCGAACAAATTTTAAAAAGAATGCATAGTATGTTCGCGGATAGGGTTTAAATAGGAAAAATATACTAAAATGTAAAAAAACCTACAGTCTTACCAAAAGTTTTAACTTGCTTAGCGAATATCTTGTTGTACAGGGTGGGCAAAAAATATAAAATTTTATTTTGCGCACGGGTAAACACATCTTATTTTGCTGAACAAAAAACGAAAAAATACTCCTAATATTTTTTTTTAAGCAGAAAAATAAAGAAGGTTCTTTATTAAAAATTATTTTTTATACAGGGAGCATAAAAGTGCAAAACAATTGTTACATACTTTTTTATGTCTTTATTTAATTTAATGATTTAATGTACCAAAATAAAAATTTTAGTATTTTCCGGGTTAGGATTACTGCCTGAAATTTTCTGGAAATTGAGACTACTTCGGTCTAGGTCCCGGGGTATAGCAAAGTAGCGTGCTTAGCCCTATTGATTCCTATAAACTTGCAGATCGCCTGAAACAAAAAAAGAAAGGAAAACCCTCAAAAAATCCCGAAAAATTAAGAACACTAATGTACGTGTCGTGGCAAGTCGGCCAACGTTGTCAACATAAAATTAAAAGAAAAAGAAATTAAAATTTTTTTTAATATTGGTTTAGAAATTTAGAAAATTCTGAAAGCTTTTAAATTTTATGACGTTTTGTCATAAATTTTATGACAAACCGTCATGAATTTTAAAAAGCTTTAGGAAATAACCTAAATTTGTAAACCAGAACTTCTTAAAAAAATTAGTTGTAATTTCTATTTTGTATTCCTCTTAATAATTTTTTTGGGGAAGGTGTTTCTTTTATCTGTTTCAGGCGATCTGCAAGTTGATAGGTGTCAATAGGGCTGAGCAGGCTTAGTTTGCTATACCCCGGAACCCGAACCAAAGTGGTTCCAATTTCTATAAAATATCAATGCGGGTAGTCCCAACTAAAACATACTAAAACATGAATCCGCCGCAAAACTATAGAACATATTTATGAAAAATTTAGTTTTAAAAGACCTACCTTCTTAAACACATTTTTCCAAAAGTCTTTTTAGACATCTAAAGAAGTTTTTAATTTATTTGTGGGATATTAAATAAACAGCCTGGATAAGACTGTCTTTTGGCACTTAAAAATTATTTTCTGTTAGAGTAGCATAATAGTTATTTTCCTAACAAGTGCGCAAAGTGATACTTTTCCGCACGCGACTGCCGTTGCCCAAGCGAAGCGGAGTTCGGGCAAGCAGTCAATTGCGGAAAAGTCACTTTGCGCAAGCGTTAGGAACAAAATTTTTCCTACGAGCGTCAGATAATACCAATATTAAAGCAATGATTATTTTTAAATTATGTTTAATCTGAAAGAACTACTACAACATATTTATAAATGGGAATTATTTGTTGATAACATTTACAACAAAAGAACAGTTATTAGCATATTGTAAATTAATTGCAGAACCTGTAATTTCATTTAGCGGGTGGCTTATGGAAGCGCTTATTGTACGGCTTGATGAAGGTTGACTTAGCTCAGGAGGGAGTTGTTCATGGTCAATATTTTATTCGACATATCCTTTTTCTGATTTGTGGATTCATCAATGTAGTCTCAGCTACAGCCGTTGATTTCCAGCCCCCAAGTCGCTTGATATTGATAATTCCTTCTCCAGAATCCGCTAACATAGTCGCAGAGGATCGACGAAAACTATGTCCAGTGTACTCTTCTGGATTTTTTAATTTTAGGTATGCAGCAATTTCTGAAGGCATTTTACCTATTGAATTTATTCCCACACATTGCGTACTGCATGCTCCTTGTTTATACTGGACAAAAAAACGTCTGTGTGGGGTATGTGGTTTTCGCAAATTTGCATATTTACGGTACAATTGCAGATAAAGTCCGTTATTTGTTTCATCGGACACTACAAAGATTCTGGAAGTGTTATTTTTACTGTCAGGAATTTTCACCACTATCAAATTTGCATTATCCTGTATGTCATCAATCATTATTTTTGTAAGTTCATCTCTCCTACAAGCACCGGCTAATCCAAAAATTGTAGCAACTTTTATTAGAAGGTAAATATTATCAGGTGCTTCTTTCATAAATCTTGAAACTTCTTCTTTGCTGAAAGTTTTTGATTTTTTGGCCGGTATCCCACGTTTTGGTGTTTAAGTAGTGATGTTAGCTTGAAATATGAACTTAAATCAAGGTTCCTTTTCACTTTGAGGACACATTTTAACATAGAGTACTTACTCCATAAAGTATTAGGTTTATATGTTTTTTGCAAATCCGCAAAATAGGCCAAGAACACTTCT
>JAHBCN010019473.1:0-15994 GCA_019359885.1 Listronotus oregonensis
AAAAAAAAAATCCATATGGTTCCAACTTAAGTAGAAACGCTGTATACCATATTGTGTATTTTTGTTTGGAAGCTATAATAGATTATCAATTATGGAGATTTTTCTATTCCAATAATATTACATACATACTTGTCGAATTTTTTAAACCCCCTATTTTGAAGTCGGTTAAAAAACTTGTTTTTTTTTTGATAAAAGACTGATAACTTATTCCAGGCATTTTAATAGGTTTTGGTTAAATTTTACCTCTCCAAGGGGTTAAACCCTCCTCAGAACATAAAAAGAAATGTTTAACTTCCATAAATCTTTATTTATTTCGAAAATATTCAATTTTGTTTTAACATGATGAAAAAATATCATTGTATTTAGATTCATTGATATAAATAATGTATTCCATTTAAAACAAAAAATTAAATCCTAATAGTAATTTTTAAAAATTTTCGAAAATAAATCATAATGATCACCTTTAGTCCAGGGCATTTAGATCAAAATCGCCCGAATAGCGGAAATTTTTTCTAGCCAGCAGATATCGAGATGGGGTTTTCTGCATTGTGATCAGGAAGGTCCCAGAAAACGAGTCTAGAAAGTCTGGTCTATGCATTTTTTGAAAAATGCCTTCTGGGCCGAAAAATGCATTTTCCAATTGCATCTTTTAGAAACGACTGGAAACTCGAAAGAATTACCCGGGTGTGCTCGGAGGTGGCTCTGTGGGGGTGTCCGGGGGGTGAATTGGGGGAGAAATGGCAGCGTGTCTGAAAATAGCTCCAAACTGGTTACTCGGGGGTTTTCTTGTTCTTGTCAAACCGACTGTGGCACGAGATACGGGTGCCACCGAAGTGGGTTGGAGTGCTCACTTGCATGCAAGCATTGCGATAGCAATTGCTCAAATCAAAAAGGGACTTTCAATAGGCCCGAGAATTGTGTCGAGGAAGAAGATGAAGAAGGGCAAGAAAATGAAGGAGGGAAAGAAGATGAAGAACGGGAAGAAGAGGAAGAAGAGTTTGAACAGGATATTTAGTATTTAGGTTAAAAATTTAAGTTTATAATGAATAATTCAAGATTAATGAAAACTCCTATTTGTTATTTGAATAAAGTATTATTTTCATAATTTGTAATTTTCCACTTTCTCCTTTACCATTTCCCACAGAGCCACTCCCGAGCGCCCCCGGGAAAGTCTAATGCCAGAGTTAAATTCGACATCCCCGAAAACCCCCGAGTAACGATTTTGGAGCTATTTTTATGAACTATGCAATTTCCGCCCTAGAATGACCCCCAGACAAACCCACAGAGGAACCCCCGAGCACCCCCGGTAATTCTAATGCCAGGACCGAATTCGGCCCCGAAAACCCCCGAGTAACTAGTTTGGAGCGATTTTCAGGGAAGCTGCCATTTCTCCCTTAATTCACCCTTCGGACACCCCCGGACACCTCCACAGAGCCCCCCCGAGCACATCCAGGTAATTTTAATGCCAGGATCGAGTTCGGCAGCCCCAACTAACGATTTCCGAGTTTGCAGTCGTTCCTATAATGGTGCAAGAATGATTGGAAAATGCATTTTACGGCCCAGAAGGTATTTTTCAAAAAATGCATGAACCAGACTCAGACAGAGAGTCGTTTTCTGGGACCTTCCTGAACACAATGCAGAAAACCGCATCTTGATATCTGCTGGCTAGAAATATTTCCGCTATTTTTCCTAACTTCCCTGGACTACTTGCTTTTTAATGACGAGTAATTTGATAACTGTAAGATATTTTAATTTTTTTTCTGGTCGCAATAATATGCTTAAAAAAGCCAACTTTGCGGTTTCTCTTTAATGAAATAAAGTTCTGTATTCAAAGGAAAATATTTTACTTTTAACTTATTAGTTAATAAAAGAAAAGCTTAAGAATATTTTGGTTTCAAATTATTAACTTAGTTATCATGAAATCGATTCACTCAAACGAAAGAAAATATGCATTAAAAGAATTCCTTTTTAGAAAGCTTTAACCATTTTCTTTCTTCTTTACCGACCCATTGATTTTTAAAGTAATAAAGAGGAATATTCGTAAACGATTTTTTCTTACTAATAGCCCTAAACATACAATTATTATGGTATAGCTAAGTGTAACATGTAAGTAAATAATAACTAATTTGCAGATAATGCGTTTTGATGAAGTTGTAATTTTATTTTTCTACAAGCGTGCAAAAAGAAATTACTTTGCGCATTTATTTTGGTGTTAAAATTTGCGCTATTGGCTAAATCGCTTGCAGCGCTCGCTGTGGTTAAATTTTTGTTAAATCATGCTTGATTTAAATGTAAACAATAAAATAAAAATGGTGCATAATAGTTGTTGTGTAGTTGAATCTAAGAACACTGGCAAAAATAGTAACTGCAAATTTTATACATTTCCAACTACTAGTTAGAGATAAAAAAAGGGAAAAATGGATAAATGCACGCAGACAAAAGGTGTTCAATTCAAATTACCCGCTTATCCGAACAACTTTCGAATTTGATGTAATTAGAAGAAAAACTTACTCATTTCTTGCCGTTTACCGTTTGTTTTTGTCTTTTACTGAAGTTTTTTTAATGATTTGCGAGTTTTAAAAGAACAAGGTAATTTTAAATAAACTAAGTAATCAAGGAGTATCTGCAGAACTGACTTTAGTGTCTGTGTAGTCTTCCGTGATTGTGAATAGAGAAAATGGGTATAAAGCGTGCCTCTAAGCCTATATTAGTGTTAAGTATTTTGGAAAAGTCCTGGACTCGTAAGTTTGTCAGGTGATTTTTTACTGATTTTTGTCAGAGCCCGCTAGTTTTTCAGTTATGACGCCTCACTGACATAACCTCAAAATTGCTTAAACATTTCTAAAATTTCGCCGATTTTCACCTAGGAGATTTACCCAGAGGTTATTCTGACACTTGCAATTTTATTCAACAGTTATTTACAGTGACCAGTGTTATGTATATTTATTTACGAATTATTTTTTTAATTAATAATCTTACACCTCTCCCACGACTTTTAATCATGATTTCACGCAGCCGTCAGATATCGTTTTCATCGCGCACTGTGCCAATATCGTACTCAGACTTTGTCAGCACTTATTTGCGCGCGTAAGATTTTTGTCTGGTGTCATTTTGACAGATGCCATTAAGGACAGTTTTCGGTTTTACGGATTTATAACAGACAGTTACTTAGAAACTTAGATGTCATTTTGACAGATGTCATTTTGTGATAGATATTATATTTACATATGTAATTTTGAACAGATGTTAAATTAACAATAATTTTAATGCTAACAGAGGTCATGGTTAAGAGGTGTTTTATTATTGCAGTGTTATTTTTTAACTTAGTCAAGGAAGTTTAAAGGTGTATGGAAGCCCAATGCTATGGCCCATTCGATCAAAAAATGTCCAGCCCAGTATGAAAATAACTGTCAGAGTTGGCCCTGCCGATTCTGCGCAATAACAAAATTGCACGAAATAATTTAATGTGTTGCCTACTTACACACTGATAAATCAGTGTGAAGTTAGCCAACACATTATAATTTTATGAGAGCCGGAGTACCGTTTTTTGGATTGATCAAAACCTTCTTATTTTAGTGATTAGTGTTTATTAAATTGTGACTATAATTTTGTGTTTATTGTTTGTTACTTATAATATCGTAACAAAATGACTAGAGGTTGTATGGTTTTGTCTTGCAAATTCAAGAGTAACATACCCGTCTTTTTAACTTTAGGTAAATATTTTTTATATTTAAATTAGGTGCTTCTTATAAGACGTAACGTTAGGTAACCGAATAAATAATAATATATCAATTATGAATAATAGAAAATGAAAATTTCATAGAAAATATTAGTGAGAAAAGTAAGGCAATCTTAACTATCTTTTAGATGATTTCCACAATGTTTGTGTATTTCTGTGGATTATTAAAAAGAAATAAGGTTTACATTGAGGTACTTTTATTTCATTTAATAATTTAGTACACTCTTTTAAAGGATCAAAATTATTGATTACTCGGCAGACCAGGCAAATTTTAATATATACAGGTCCCTCTAATTGAATGAAAGGAAGTACAATTTTGGTACGGTTTTTTGAGGCGCTGATTACAAATCTAAAAAAAAATCGGCAATGTTTTGTTTTCGAGATATTCATCATCAAAATTGAAAATCAAACTAACCTTATTTACACTATTCCTCCTTCTTTTTGCACAAAATTCTTGATTTTTACACTAAATTGGCACACAATATTTCACAAACACCTTTTAAAAACTTTTTTTATGTTTATTTTACACCTTTTTTACACTTTTATTTTTTAAGCAAATATGACTGCTGCCTTTGAACTTGTTATAAAGTTTAATGGGCATGCATGGGGATCTCGGAAACCGTAAGAGATACGAAGTCGGTTAAATTATGGCAAAGTTGCGCATTTAGGTGCCTAACAACATGCCGTTTAGAAAGTTGTAAAATTCCGAGTACTTTCGGAGATATCCGGAAAAAACCGAAATATGCCGATTTCTTTTTTATTTTTTTCTGACGTTATTTAAAGAGATAGGGTAAAACAAAAGAGACTTTCTTAAGGCCACTTTTTAAGCTCTACAAAACAGCGTTGAGAAATTTTCCATACGACGTTTCGTTTTCGTTAAACCATCATCAACTTTATTTTTTTAAATACGACACTCAATTGTTTATTGCATTTTTTTGAAGCAGTTACAATCCCAATTACAATGATGTATAACACTTAATATTTTTTTGTTAAATAAACATATTTTCCATAAGAGACAATGAGTTAGACAAGGAACGCACATAATTTCTTATAGGGGCGTTGCATATTTGTTAATAAATATTAAGTGTTATACATTTTTGTAATTGGGATAATAAGGGGTTCAAAAAAATTAAATAAAAAACCCAGGTCCGTATTTAAAAAAATAAAGTTGATGATGGTTTGACGAAAACGAAACGTCGTAGGGAAAATCTCTTAACGTTGTTTTGTAGAGCTTAAAAAGTGGCCATAAGAAAGTGTCTTTTGTTTTTTCATATCTCTTTAAATAACATCAGAAAAAAATAAAAAAGAAATCGGCATATTTCGGTTTTTCCCAGATATCTCCGGAAGTACTCGGAATTTTGCAACTTTCTAGAGTGGACATGGTAAGTTACGCAAATACACAACTTTGCCATAATTTAACCGACTTCGTATCTCTTACGGCTTCCGAGATCCCCATGCATGCACTCGAATCTGTGGCACCCTGTATGTTATTTATATATATATATATATATATATATATATATATATATATATATATATATATATATATATATATATATATATATATATATATATATATATATATATATATATATATATATATATATATATATATATATATCAACACCTTTAAGAAAAACCAGGAATGTAAAAAATATGTTTAAATGAAAAATTATTTGACCTTTCTCCAGAATGAAGATATTTGAATGTTATTATTGAAAATTAGGTAATTGTCTCGAAAGTTGCCTCCTCTCCGATTTTGACCAAATTTGGTATATACGAGGGTTTTTTGGGGCGCTGATTACGAATCTGAAAAAATATTTGTTTGGCAACGTTTCGTTTTCGAGATATTTATCATTAAAGTTGAAAATCAAACTATTTTTAGTATATTCCCCCTTATTTTTTGTACACAATTCTTGATTTTTTACACTAAAGTGGAACACAATATTTTACAATCACCTTTTAAAACCTTTTTATTTATTTTACACCTTTTTTCCATTAAATTGCGAACTTTCAAGTCCAAAGGCAGCGGCCATTTTTGCTTATAAAATCCCCAGTGTATACATGGTTGCGGCAACGTTGCGGCGTGTGAAAGTGGAGGTTTGCAATTAAATGAAAAAAGGTGTAAAATAAATATAATAAGAAGTTTTAAAAAAGTGTTTGTGATATTTTTTTAGATTCGTAATCAGCACCCCAAAAACTCTCCGTATACCAATTTGGTCAAAATCGGAGCGGAGGCAACTTTCGAGATACTTACCGAAAATTACAATTTTTTATATATTATGGAGAACTAGTGTGTGCTCTTGCAATATTAACAACAGAAACAATGAAAAAATATATTATAAAAAGTTTTAACTCTTCATAAAATTGGTTTATTTTTAAATTCAAAAGATATAAAATTATTGTTCGTATTAAAATTATATAAAAATAAAAATTTAACTTGCTTGACTTATAGAATGTAAATATGTGGTGAAATAATAAAAATGCAATTTTTTTAAATATTTTTACGGTTCCATAAAAACTTAATAAATACGACGTATGAAGCACTTTGGTTTCTTTAAAAATCATCTTCTTTTAAATTGAACAAGAAAAACAATATAAAAACGAAACTCTGGGAAATATTTTTCATTTACCTTTAATCAAAAGAAAAGTTAGAGATTTTTTCGATGCTGGGTTTTAAATTATTAACTTAGTTATTTTGAAACTCATTGGGCCAAACCCAAGACAATATGCATTATAGAAATTCCTCTTTAGAAAGTTCTAATCCATCCCTTTATTCCTTACTAGCTATTGATTTTCCCCAGCGCGGTCCTAAACAAGTAGCGCCTGAAAATATTTATAAACGAAAAATAAAACTTGGATCATTTATCAATCGGGTATATTATATTGAAGTACAAAAATTATTTTTTTTCGCTTTTAATTAACTTTCCTTCATTATGGTCATATTGAAAATTAATTTATTTTTAAGCATACCTATTTTAATTTTTTACTGGTTTTTTACGAGGGATTGCTTAATAGTTTATTTTTTACCAAGCATATAATAATGGATATTATTCTAGTGAATAATAGCCCTGATACGCAGTAGAAAATAATACTTTATGCACTTTAGGAATTCAAAAACATTGATGATATTTGGATGAGCCATTATTGAGATATTTAAGCTTAAAATTTAAATAAATTGAATAAAAAAATCATATTAGTATTAAGAAAGCTATGAAAAGAATAAAATTGTTTTAATAAATTTGACGTATTAATATTGTAAAAAGTTTATCAATTTAACTATTAAAATGTGGCCAATACACCAGTTTGTAAGGCCATCATACAAAAAAAACTATTAAAAGTAGTTTGTATTGCTTTTTTGTCGATTGTCCATTCACAAGAAGAGAAATCGCTATTATGCGTATTTTTTATGGTAACAATAATAATGTGACGACCAACAGTGCAAAGGGAATATTATTTATTATATTCTTAACAACGGGTACCATCTATAGATACTATTAAGTACATAGTAAGAAAGTTTATTAAACAAAAAAGCTTTAAAATAAAGAATAAAATAAAAACAAAGTGTTAAATATCCTCGTTTTTTCAGGATAATTATTATACTTTTTCCATTGGACTAGCACTAACTACTTTTAATTTTGGAAAATCCTGAAATATCAATCTTGGGTGCGGCATCTGAACTTAATAAAACAGATTATAAAATTTATTTGACCTTAGAATTTTACAAATTTTATCCTTATAAATTTATGTCCGTTCAGAATCTTCCTGAACAAAACATGCAGGACCGACCTAAGTATGCACTTGAAATAGCTAGGTTTATGCAGCAGGATCCAAAATTTTTAAATAAAATTATATTTACCGACAAGTCTTCCTTCACTTTAGCAGGAATGTTTAATCACAAAAATAAACATTATTGGTCCAGAGAAAACCCTCACCAAATTCAGCAACATAACAATTTCATTGTTTCCATGGCTTTCTTGATACTACTATAAAACTTTTTTGTAATTTATAAATAATTTAACCTAAAATATCTCAAAAATGGTTCATCCAAATATCATTAATGTATATATTTATTTGAAATCAGAAAAAAAAGATGTTTCGTTGTAGCTCATAATATACAGGGTGTTTCAATTAAAAAAGTTGAAGTTATATTTTTCCATTTTTTATTGCGATATTTTTTTACTGATAATTTCAAAAGATAATATGCAAAAAATCCTACAATTTTTATATAAAACATTTTTTTTTGTCATCAAAAATAAAGGCCTCAGAAGCCACGTAAATATAATCAAAGACCCTGTACATTTGAACAATAACTTAAGTTAATAACAAGTGGATGACTATCCAACCTTTCTTGATGCTGTACAATGCTTTAAACAAACGTTGTTGATGCTTTTGTGGGCTCTTGGAAAGAACAAGAGGGCACTACAACTTCAGACGAGGTACTTGAAAAAATCTGGTTGGAGGCAGTTTTCTTTTGAGAAAGTAAATTTTCGACGTATTCTTCCGCAACCGCAGTGCTTTTCTACCCCACCATGTCTTTACTTGATCTACGTTTGCCCCCGAATCTGCTAGGTAGGTAGGTAGGTTTAAAGTGAGTGGACTTTTTACGCCCTCCACTGCGACCGCTCGGTCTATTGTGGCTCACACCTTTTTATATTTCTCCCAATAGGATCGGACTTCTAATGAATCCGATACCAGATTGGGAGAGAGTTCTTACATCTCCTCTTACTCGTGTCGCTACCGGAAACGAGCACAATGTGTTCTGATGTGTCCTGGTGTCCCTGTCTCCTGGAGAGTATGACGAGCAGACGATTAGATCCATCATGCCCTCCTCTCCCGGTCTAGTAACGTGGGTAGCTACAAGGTCCTTGTTACAGGAACCAGATGTTCTTTCTGAGGCCGCATCTCCGGCCTTATCCTATGAAAACGGTCCTATCCGCTTTCTGTTTTAAGCCACGGAACCCTTTTTCCTATAAAGGCGGTTCTGTTCGCCTTCTGTTTGGATTCAGGGAACCCTTCCTAAGCACCTGTTTGTTCGGGATGGATTAGCCTTCCCCGGGAAACAGGCGCCGGTGACTTCAGGGGCACCTGACGAAACGGATTCACCCGTTTCGGTCGGCGCACCTTTGTCTGCTTGTGACCTTGAGTGGCACCTCTCGAAACGGATTTATCCGTTTCGGTCCAAACCTATGTCACTTTTTTCCTATGAAAGTGGTTCTGTCCGCTTTCTGTTTGGAGCTAGGGAAGTAATAGTCCACCACGGCATTACCGCAGTAAGGCTAGATACTCTGAGAGGTCGCCCTGTATCTCAGAGGCACCGTTGGGGCACCTGTTTAAGGCACAGGATGTCATTCACTCATCAGCACGGTATGCTAACACCTTGAGTTAAGCCTTGTGTTCATCTTAGCTTCGGATCCCGTTCCATGCGGTGGCAACAAGAGTTGCCGATAACCAGCAACTCTAGCGCATGTTCCAAAAGATCATACTGGGCCCAACCACAACGACGATGTGTGAACACAGCGGTTGGGGAATCTGCTAAGGAGACCGATGTCCTGCGAAAGCAGCGGCCAGTATACATGGTGGGATCTGGTAACTTTAAAAATTTGGCGATTTTGGTGGGAATTTATTTATAATTTAAGCTAAAATATCTTAAAAACTTTTTACTCATAAATCATCAATATATATATATATATATATATATATATATATATATATATATATATATATATATATATATATATATATATATATATATATATATATACGTATATATATATATATATATATATATATATATATATATATATATATATATATATATATATATATATATATATATATATATATATATATATATATATATATATATATATATATATATATGTAAATATATATATTCTTAACGCCTGGTTCATATCTGGATCACGTAAGCCTTCAATAAAACTACCTACTGCTAATTCCTGTTTAATTTCTTCTGGGTATGCCGGATATGTCAGATTTATAAGCCGTACGATATCCGTTTCATACTCCTGGAGGCTTTCATTATATCTTTGTCTTCGTCCTTGGAGCTGCGCCTTATAAACTTCCTGTAAGTGAGCTTCACCGTATCTCATTTCCAGGAACTTAACAATGGTTTCGTAATCGCATTGCTTCTCCTCAGGAACGTTTCTTAAAACCTCCATAGCTTCACCTCGAAGAGCAAGTACTAGGGCACGTGCCTTCTCTTGTGAACTCCATTTATTACCGTTGGCAGCAGCTTCAAATTGTCGGAGATACGTAAACCAGGGTACCTTGCCATCAAAAGTTGGTGGTTTCATAATAGTCGTTGCAGTACCACTTTCTAAGACGACGCCTGTACTAGCTATCTTTTGAATTTGTCGCTGTAATTGTTGTACTTCCTGTTGTATTTGACCTTGGACTTGCTGAACATGACTTTCAACTGACTGTACGGTGTGCTGTATTTCTTC
This sequence comes from Listronotus oregonensis, assembly GCA_019359885.1. NCBI lineage: Eukaryota > Metazoa > Arthropoda > Insecta > Coleoptera > Curculionidae > Listronotus > Listronotus oregonensis. The sequence continues at coordinate 10,207 of JAHBCN010019473.1, forward strand.
TATTTCCTCTTTAACATCTTCTTTGGAAAGTTTTACCTCCAGTAACATTTGTTTTCTCATCTCATCTTGGCTTTGATAAAATTCTCCTTTTAGGTTTTCTCGGATCTTTACCATCTTTTCTTTCAGCTCTTGTTTCATCTCTTTTAATGTCTTTTTGTATTTTCTCCATTTGTTGTCGTGTTTCTTCTTGACTTATTCTAATTTGGCTTTTCATTTCATCTTGACTTTTTTTCATTTCTATTTTTAGGTCTTCTCTAATGGATTCTTGGCTGGTCTTCATTTCCTTCTTTAGATCTTCTTTCATGGATTCTTGGCTGGTCTTCATTTCTTCTTGACTTCTCTTCATTTCTTCTTTTAGGTCTTCTTTCATGGAATCTTGGCTGGTCTTCATTTCTTTCTTTAGGTCTTCTTTCATGGAATCTTGGCTGTTCTTCATTTCTTTTTTTAGATCTTCCGTCATTTGCTTTATAGGCCTTTTCATCATGTGACAAGCGCATGCGCAGTCGCCATGTTGAAAAAGGCGGCAATTCAAAAATTTCGTACTGTTTTGATCGACAATGGCTGGGAATGTAGTATTATCTCCCCAATTAAATCATTTACTGGAAAAAATCGTGGATGGTGCTTCACTGATTTATAATTCAGTTGAAGCCCATAATTATACGCAATTAAAAGGTAGCTTAACTGTCATGGACGTCTTTAAAAAAGGAAAAGAGTGAGCTGATTGACAGTTAGGCATCTACTTCTTCACTTTTTCAAAGTATCTATAATTTTGACTGATTATACCACATATATACAATTGTTATATTGATTAAATTGTATTGTATTTAAATGATTTTAGCGTATCACTCTTACATACTCCATAACAACACCGCTTCTTCGTTCCTTTTCGTGCTGATATCATTATAATAATCGATTAAAACCTATTTGCTAATTAAGGCACTTTTTTTCTTTATTTTCGTATTTCTTTTCTTCAATAACTATACTTCCTTTAGTATTTTTTTATTTTAATTATGTGTTTACAGGCCCTTTTACATGATGTTTACAAAAAACAGTACGAAAAAAATGGCGAATACTGACGCATGCGCCAACAAAAAATTGTGATGAAAAGGCCTATTAGAGCACTTAATTCTTCCATAACTGCTGTTTGTTGTCTTGTCCCAACTGGCATTCAAAAACTCTTCTTCTTATCAACTTCGGCTTCTTTGGGGATCTCGTTCCGCTTCTGACACCAAATGTTCCGTGACACCCCGTATAAAAACACGGATCCTGGTTTTATACCTTTTTATTGGATATCTGGTTTACAAACGTTTCTATGGTAACACTTTAACGTAACGTAATAATGACAACTGTTTAACCTTTAACTGTTTGTCAACTTCTTATCTCGTCGGAATCAAAACTAAAACTGGCCCGTGCGGATTTTCCTCGCGCTTTTTATAGTGAAGTGGAAAAGAATGGAAAAGTCTGGAAAAGTCTAGAATTAGCTGGAAGGATTCTTTTACTACAGGATGTAAGAAAAGTGTAAAAAGGATGTCTCCAGCGCCCTCAGGATAATCCGCAATGACCGTGAAAAAGGGAAAAACAAAAGGAAACCCTAAAATAAATTTAACAAAAAAATTTAATTCAACCTTTTATATTTCTAATAACTAAACACTAACTAAAGTCTGTAATAATATATATATATATATATATATATATATATATATATATATATATATATATATATATATATATATATATATATATATATTTGAAAAAAAGAAAAAAAGATCTTTTGTTGTAGCCCATAATACACAGGGTGTTCCATTTAAAAAAGTTGAAGTTGCTCATATTTTTTCATTCTTTTAATGCGATATTTTTTTACTGATAATTTCAAAAGATAATATCAAAACAAATATTATATATAAAAGATTTTTTTCTATCTTCAAAAATAAAGGCTTCAGATGCCACGTAAATATAATCAAAGACCCTGTATATTTGCTTTTGCATGTTAAGCCCTTCCTGTTAAACAAACCACGGGCCGCTACTGACACTCTTCCTTGCGAATAAATAGTGTGGTCATCTTCACTAAGATATATTTTTGGACACTATGTTGTCTCGGCTAATATTTATTATTTTTTAATGAACATTTTTTATTTTCTTATGAGTTAAAGATCACCATTATAAAAAACGAGTTTGCAGATTTTAACTGTTGCTCGGTCGCTTTTTCTTTTGTAAATGTTTATATTTCAACGCGAATACGGTTAATCCATTAATAATTTTTAACGTAAAGAACGAACAAGACAAAATACTTTTTAAGTGATAATCTCGGTATTATTAAAATTAATTTAGCTCGCAAACTTGCCTTGATTAATAGTCGCAGAAACAAATTATCTTTCATGCTTGTAAACTTGCAAAACTTTACATCAAAAGCAAACTCATCTAGAAAGTTTTCTTTTAAGTTCAGTGGACTTTTTAACTTTACTTTCTAAACACCGGTATTGTTTATTGTTTTCTTTTAATAGTACGAGGGCCGGCCGCTTAAATCTGCAGGTACCTTCTTTTTGATTAAATATAATTCTCATAAATAATACATGAAAGTGCAATAGATTACACCAAGGTTGCTTAAAGCCGCAACATCCATTAATAAAATATATCGGGCGATCCAAGAGCAGGGCTAACCTTTTTCTCCTGCTATTTTCAAGATAGAAAAATGAAACTTGGAAATATCATATAATGTTAAATTTGACGTGTTTTGACAAGTCACGTGACTCTCGGTACCTTCCGGTTCAACCGGAATATTATTACATTTTTGGATTTCTAAGAACATTCTGCCTCCAACGGTACCCTATTTATCAAATTTTGACACTATTATAGAGTGTCCCGATAAGGTCCTCCTCTGGTGATATTTCGAAAACCCCTCATCACATAGCTTTCGGAAAAAAATACTGGAAATTATTTTTAAGTTTCTAATTTTACCTTTAGAGTGCGTGTAACTAAGAACAAAGTTAAAAACACGGATTATTTAAAAATATGGCATATTAACTCAGGTTCTTAATAATTTTCTCACAAACTATGTAAAAATAGAAAACTTTTTTCTTTTAAGCGTTTTTCCCTAACCTGTCAAATATAGGGAGGGGCGAGGAGCGAAAGTAGATTTGAAAAAAATTAAATACCTTTTTTTCGGCTTAACCTATTTTGATAAACTAGGTCTCGTTTAAATGAGCTTTTACCAGGACTTAAGATAAAAAATTGATGTAGTTAATTTATTTTTTGTTTCTAGAGACGGATTTGTGTCAAAGTTATACATTTTGTTAATTTTTTTGAAAAATTTAAATACAATGGTATTATTGAGCCCATTAAAAAGAGCATAAAAAAGTAAAGAAACTGGTAAAAACCGCATTTCGATATTAATTCTCGACTTATTGCCAAAAAACTGCATTACTTGTACTCTTTCCTATTTTAAGTTGTCAGATAAACAACGCGGGGTTTTTATCGAGAGTGCCGGGACGTCAAAAATCACAGAAAACAGTTTAATGTTTATTTTAAAAATTCGTATCTCTTAAAACGATTACAATACCGAGAAGAATAAAACAGCTAAATGTTAAAAAAAGAATTAAACTCTGCAGAAAAGCTTATCTAGTGTAGTTTACATTGCAAAATTACTCTACAGAGTGTTACAAACTTTTTTATTTTCTTTTATATTTTAACATATAAACTGTATTTTTAAATATTAAATTAAATTAATTAAAAACAAAGCAATTATCTACAAAAAAAAAAGATTCAAATCGGACTATGGAAGAAAAAGTTATCATACATTAAATTTGATCTAAATTTTGGTTGTCCCGAGTTTTATGTCGGTGAGTGTATTTGGTATGGGTCTCACGTCTCATTTTTAGATAAAACATTTTGAAAATCCTAGAGCAGCCATTGCTATAAGGTGAAAAAATATAATAATAAAACTAAAATATTAAGTTATTAATATATATTTATATAGCAAAAGATTACTAAGCTAAATAATTATTTTATAACTAGCTTTTTAGCATTTTTCTAGATGCACAACTGTCATTTTATAACTTAAACGTTAATAATTTTCATGACCAGTTATTTTCTAGATTCCAGAATGTATCTATCACGTAGCTATCACATTATTAAACAAACAATAAAAAAAGGCTTTTGGGAAATAATATTCCATTTAGATGAAAACCAAAAATTAGTTCTACTTTAGGCATAACTAGGGGCTATTTTATTTAAAATTTTTTAAAAACAATTCTTTTATTAACAATTTTCTGACACTAAAAAACAAGTATACACTAAAGTATATTTCTGGCTATATAAAATCAACGTTTTTAGAAAAAACTTCATATCTTGGAACAAGTATTCATCTTACGTCTGTAAATTGCAACAAACGTATTTTTTTATTATTAATTATATTTTTAAAAATAATATTTGATAATAAAAAATTACTTTTTTGGAAAAATGGGCACCAATACCGTGCAAGCATATTTCTAAGTTCAATTATTTGCTCACCTTGTATTGTATCAGATTTGTATCAATAAAAAAAAAAATTATCTTTTCCTATGTAAAAACATATTATTTGTAAAATTTTCATTGCTGACCAAGTCCCAAAAGATTTGTGCCACGTCCTTTAGGAAAAAAAAAAACACTTTACAAATTTATAAACATTGTTCTTTTTTGAAAACACAAAACAATATCTAATCTAATTTTATATTACAAAAACAAAACCTAATAATAAATGTACATACAATGGCAATTAGAGCATCCTTTGTGAAACTTTTAAGCCATTAGACACAAGCATTAAGAACACCAGGCATGTGTTAAAAACACAAAGTTTATTTAACAAATCATAAAGTTGTCAACTTGTATTTAATAATAATCATAAAATAAACTGAAACGCTTTCGAATTTTAGAAAGAGATATTTATTAAATAAACGTAAAGTAGTAGAAGACCCCATATTTTAAATGGAGATAACTGTGCAGCTTTAATCTTTAAATAATATCCACCTTTGCTTAATACTGAGGTAATGACAGGTAACCGTAAAACAATTAACTTATTTACCTTTCTATTAGTTTAAAACATTACATATATCTATTACAATAATTAAGAGTTTCATAAAAATCACTTTGGACAGCCAAATAAATTTAATTTTTTATTATCAAGTTTTTTAAAATATTTTTTGTAGATGTGCGTTGTAGAGCCCAGTTGACTGTGTAAGCAAGTGTCACGCCAATACGTCGAACACTTTGACGCGTGACAATTCGACGCGGTCAATCCCAAAATGTGACAATTCGTCCCATCGCATTTCGACGTATCACAATTCGATGCTGGCGAGATTTTAATGTTATTTATAAATAAACAAAAAAAAACATTCATTCTAATCACAGATATTCTTTCGATTCCTTTCTAAAAAACGATATCCACACTGCGTAGATGGTTAGTCAAGTGAGAGAAAAACTATGACCGGGGCAGTTATACTTGCTATGTCAAATTGCTGAAATAAAAACATTAAAATAGACTTGTATCCACTACACCCCTTTGTTTTTTATTTAGATATTTATGCTAAAAATATATTTAATTTAAAAAGCCTTATATAAGCAAAAAAAGGTGTATATTCAGTTTTAGAGTATGATAAAATACTGTCGCTGCTGACACTGATCGGTGAGGTAAACAGACGGATGTATCATACTTCGCGATGTTTTTTATATTTATAATTTCCACATGATAAAAAATAATGAATTATAGACCGTCAGCCCACCGTAGAAAAAAGAACAAATCGTACCCAATATCCCC
>JAHBCN010019474.1:0-15963 GCA_019359885.1 Listronotus oregonensis
TTTAAAACTGCAAAAGCCACAGGCTAAGAAAAATAATCACTATGCACTAGCAGACATTCTGTATATTCGGTAAATATGCAAAAGAGGCCCTTTTCAAATCAATCACAGGTATTTATCCCTCCATTCCATAAAAAATGACAGGTTTGAAGGTCTTAGGTGGTATGAAACTGTTGCTTACTGTCCTTTTGGCGGAAAATTCAAATTACAAAACGGAGATAACTATTCAGCATTGTTTGGTTATTTAATGAAATTTCAAAAACAAAAACACACAGTTTTTTAAAACATAACCTATCACAAAACAAAGGATTTTATTACTTAACTGACTTAAAATAGATATAGAGTCGAAAATCGCTCACCCTATTCCAATTAGAAAAATCAATACTTGGATGCTCCTGGAATGTATGCAGCCATAAACGCTTTTACCGGGTTGTATTTAAAAGAATTATTTAAGTATTGATGACTTAAAATTTGAAATAAGTAAGCTAATATTATAAATTACAGTGAATAATTAAAATAAAGGACAATTGTTGTGGTAAAGGTTTTTAAGTGAAAATTTATAAATCCTTGTAACAAACTGAAAAAGTTTGCACCATTGTTCCTCTGAGTATGTCACCGGGCACATGAAATCGTTTTTACGACATTTTTTTGTTGTCACGAACTTTTTAAATTAATAAAAAGTGATTTTTTTTAAATTAAAAAAAAATATATATTTTTCCGTTTCCACCGCCATAAATTTAAAAATATCAAAGATACCAAAAAACTGTAGCGCTTTTAACCTTATAAACTGTTTGGGCCAATTTGCACTTTCATGCCTTTAAAAATCAGATGAACTAAAAATATATATTTTTTGTATTGAAATTTTCACCAATCGATAAATTTTTTTTATTTTTAAAAAATATTTTCATACACAGTGAAGAAAATATAGCCTATTAATAACAAAAAGTTTTGAAAAAAAATTTTTCCTAGAGCGTATCGTTTGGCAAAGGTTTTTTCAGACGTAAAAAAGGATTGTCTGGACCCAATAGCCCTGCATGCGGATAGCGTGCGTATTCATTAGTAGTGGTTTGTCGAAATTTAAGGTTGTATTATTTAGAATTTTAAAACAATGAACGAACTAATTGTAAAAAAAAATGTGTTGATGGATACAAATCTTTTTTAAAAGACTTAGAATACAAGGGTTGTTATCATTACTATCAAGTGCTGAAAAAAGGCGGACAATCTAGCAAAAGAAATTCTGTTAAAAAAATGTTTTTCAAATGGCGAAATGAAAATAAAATATTATAAAGACGTCGTAAATCTTACACAGATTCTCAAAAATATTATCATAATTTGCAATCGACAGTGGCGCCGGTCCTTCAAATTATTTGACACTAAACTTAAATGCGATACTTTTAATATTAGGAAAAGTTTTTTTGCAACAATAGTAAAAATAAAAAAAGAGAAGTTAAATAAGAAATATGTTTAAACAATAATTTAAATAAATGTGTTAAGGATTTATTTTTATATTTTGTCCGAAACAAAATACGAATTTTAATTTTATCCATAAATCATGTTAAGGGGATTTATTTTTTTACATAGTACTGAATCTTTTTAGGTAGTAGAAAAGTCCCATCAAAAAAGTAATAAAGCTGCCAGGAACAGAAACGACATTAATATGATATTTAAATTACGTGGCTATAAAGATTTATTTGCGTTTTATGAGAAATATCATAAATTATGTTACAGCCACTACATCTCTGAAAGAAACATAAAATCGCACAAAAATAGGAAAACGGTTTCCGATCCTACCCGAAAATAGTTCGACAATATCTATCTTTTCTGCGAGTATTGGTAGTGATGTTCAGATACATCTTTTACTTCCTAAAGAAATGTCCAAAATTTAAAATTTATTAAGAGCTGCTGCCATAATACGTAGTGCAATGGCTTTATGTCAACCCAAAATTGAATTTCCAACATGTACTTGTGTGAAAGAAGGACTAAAATGTTGTAAGGGGTGTAAATTTCGTTCCTGCAATATCATTATTAAAGATTTTAAGGCAGAAATGGATTAAATTTACGTAAAATGCTACGTAATATGAAGCGCCTAAATAACTACTTACATATTACATTTTTTTGTAAAAAAATCACCCACGGAATTGGACGATTTTAAATTTGCAATGTAAAATATTCTTTAAGCATTATTATTTAAGGCAAAAAAAAGGGGGAAGTGGTTTTCACCAAAAAACGCAATAAAAATTCTAAAAATTGGTTTTTTGACATTTTATTTTAACTATTTACGATTTACATGTATAAATTCATGCATCGCTTCAAGACGTTTAAACGGAAATATTATTAATTTATAATAAAAAACTTTGCCGTTACCATAAGGATAATTTTTCATTAAATCAAAAATATTTGAATTTCAAGCCAGCACTAATCTGACCGACCAGAACGGCGCATTTATAATAAAAAAAAATTTACAATTTAACGAGGAAAACCTAACCGGAACTAACCAGAACTAGATCATAGTTTGAAAGTTGTTGTTTGTTAGTTCTGGTTAGTGTTTTATATAAAAAAACAACCTTCAATAATAACAAATTATTACAAAAAGTCTGGCAACATTGCTTATTCAAGCAGCATTCGGACATTTCAAAGAATAGCATCGTATCATCTCTTTATATGGAAAAAAAGAATTATATATTCCTGTTTAAAAAAGACGTTTAACGAAGCCCTGGTTTATATTTAATGTATGTACTATATTTCTCAAATTTAATTAAAAGACATAAAGCATCCGCAATTTTTTGTTGCTAAAAATGTTTAAAAAATAATGAAGTTTTGAATGCATAATCAAAAAAATAAAAGAATCCCGTGGGTGGTTTTCTTTACCAGCAATAATAAAAAAAAGTTTTATAAACCTAAATTAGGTGGGTAATTAATAACAATGATTGATATTTTTGAATGGGTTTAAAAATTAATTTTTGGATATTTCAATTTATTTCTTTTCTAAACAACTTAAGCGCCCTTAGATCTGCTTTAAATTTGTTACAACTTTAACTACCTCTACCTTCCACCGGACCGTAAGATCTTTGTAGTCGGCCGGCTCGCTAAGCCAAGCGCGCAAAAATATGACTTTGGCCGTTAAAAAAATATCACTGACTCAATACCATAAAAGGAATCTAAAAATTTTTGTTTTTAAAATTTTTTTTTAAATATTAGCTACAATTTGTACGCAGATGTATGTAAAAATTTTTTCAATAATAAACTTTTTTCTGATTGCCTAAAATTACGCTACTAAAAATAACAATTTTGAGTTTCTACTTTTTTAAAAAATTTAAAAAAAAAATATCAGCTTAAAGTGGGACGTTGTTTGTGCCTATTGTGTTACTTTAATCTAAAAAAAATTAACTTGATAGCATGAATATTATTAAAGATATAGCAGTGGAGAAGTTAAAATACGTGTTTTATTGAAAACCGAATTTTTTTTTTTTTATTCGAAATAAAAGCTCTCGACCACTAAAAAAATGTCGAAAAAGTGATTTCATATACACGATTACCTTATTAAAGAATCCCACTATGTCTGGTTTGGTTTTACCCGGTTTTTTCTCGATAACTAAGCGACTTTTCTTCCAAATTTTCCCTCCACTAATATCTGTAGCTGTAATATTATTAAAAATGTTTTTCGGGTGGTAGATAGGAGGAGGTTTAAAGGGAGGGAACACCCTTCCACCGCGACCGATGGTCTATTGTGGCTCACACTCTTTATATTTCTCCAAGCATTTCCCAATAAATCTGATGATCCTGTTGGGAGAAAGATCTTTCACCTCCCGGTAACAAGGTATCTTGCCGAGGATTGCGAATCTTAGTTGTCCCATTGCTGGGCACGAACACGTTGTGTTCTCCGATTCTTTCCCCCTCCACACTGCGGCACTCGGCGTTTCCCTGGGTTTGTCATGTTATTTCAATCTGCAGTGTCCCGTGTCCGTCCCACTAGAGTTTTAGGGTGACCCTTGATTGTAGTGTTTGACAGTACATTGTTGGTTCGGTGGGCTTATAAAGGCCTGAGTGTCTGAGCCCGAAATCCGCCAGTACCGAATTTTTCTTTTGTGTCCAAGCTGATATGAACTTTTTGGGGCCATTCCATAAATATACCGATGACCGGTTCCGGCCCTGTGAATTTTGTTTCCGCCCCCTTTTGGAAAGGGCTCTGCGGATTCATTACCCTTTAGGCCGGTGTGTCCAGATATCCACAGTTATGTGATTTGTTTTGACCCAGTTTGGTCATTCCCGGTGATTGTAACTTACATTTAAAATTAAAAGATACATAGGTATGACTATGAGTATATCAGGTAAATGAAACCCAGTCTTTAAGAAAACTACCCGCTTAGTTAAGTATGGATATGCTGTTTTGTTAAAAACACTCGAAATAAAAAAAAAACCCAATTAGTTTTTCCTTTAACCTCAGGGCTGTCATTAACATCTTTTTCGGGTATATTGCCAAGTTCAAGGGGCTTCGTTATCAGACTTAAAGTTAGGTTGGAAGTTGGTCGATAATACATTAGAACCAATTCAGATTTTCCCACATGCGATGGAAAAACCAAAATAATTTTAAAACTTAAAAATAAATGTAAATGGGGTTGCAGAAAAGTAAGTTTTGTTTTCAAATGCACATTGTCAAGGCCGGTGTGTTCTAATTTTAAATCAGCAACAGAGGATTCGTTTGATACTGACGAACAGACATGAATACATCGCTTTGACGCAACCCCACCCAGGATGAAGAAGGAAGGAATCAAAGACGAAGAAGAAAAAGAAATCAAGAAGAAGAACGACAAGAAAATAAACCCATACATTTTTTTTGGCGATGCGTAATCAGCCATTTTTTTATTGTTTTTGAAACAAGCATGTTAAAGGGCCTGTAAACACATATTTAAAATAAAAAAAACTAAAAAAGTATAGTTATTAAAGAAAAGAAATACGAAAATAAAAAAATTTAATTAGCAAATAGGTTTTTTAATCGTTTTATAATGATATCAGCACGAAAAGGAAGGAAGAAGCGGTTTGTTTGGAGTATGTAAGAGTGTGATAAAATTTAAATAAATAAATTTATAAATAACAATTGTATATATGTGGTAGGCCTAATTAGAATAAAATTATAGATACTTTTTGTATAGTAAAGAAGTAATGATGCCTAACCTCTCAATCGGCTCCTTCTTTTTCTTTTTTAAAGAGCCATGACATTTAATTTTTTTAATTGCGTACAACTATGGGCTTCAACTGAATTATAAATCGTGAAGCACCATCTACGATTTTTCCAGTAAATGATTTAATTGGGGGATAATACTGCATTCCCAGCCATTGCCGATCAAAACAGTACAAAACTTTTGTTGCCGCTATTTCAACATAGCGACTGCGCTTGGTTTCACGGGAAAAAGGGCCCAGAAGTTTAGAATGGACGAATAAAGTTTTTTTCTTTTTTTAATTTCCATTGCTTTTATCAATTCCATCCTTTAAAATCTTTTATTATGCAAATTTTTAATTCAGAAAAAAAAGACCTGTAAAATAGGCCACTGGGGGAAAACCCCGTTAAAAAACGTCTTAGTACACTACCTCAGAGGTTTTTTGTGGAAACGTGTGGAAAAAAAAAATATTACCTTTAAATAGATAATTTTAAATCTACAATTTTTGTCAAAGGTTAAACGATAAATCACCGTTTTGAAAAAATCGGAAAACCCTTTTTTTTTTCACCTTTGACCAAGTCAGTGTTTTTCCACGTACCGAAGCGATGGGAAATTTTGAAATGGTTTTTTTATTTATGTTTTAAACAATTTTTTTATTTCATCTTAATGTAAATTTATGTTCCTTCACCCTTATTTTTTTGTCTAATTTGACTGGACTATTAGGTTTTTACTTTTGAAAGATCATTTTAATCCTTATATTATATCCACCGCAAAAAAAAAATCATAACCGAGTTCTTAAACGATAAATATATTCAAAATTTATTTATCACGGCAAATAATTTACAGATATTAATATGTAAATTCAGACTCCAACTACAACTCTTTATTAATTCAGGTGAACATGGCTTGGCAAAGCAGATATAATTAATCATTTTATTGACATAATAAACGAAATTTAGAACTCCAAGGTAGGGAACACGTATTTCCGTAAATTATTTCCTATTTATGTTTGGGGGTGTTTTATTAACGTCAATTAAAATTGTTTTGGGATCGGATTATTTCAATTTAAATTCAGCATGGGGGAAAAGTAATTGGATTTTAAGTTGAATTGATTTAATATCTTTTAAGTTTTTTCGCCGCCCTTTTTTTAGTTCTTTTAAAAGCATAATACTATCTTAAAGGGTTTTATTTGATTTTGATTTAAAAAAAGTGTTATAAAGTTAGGCATAAGACCATGAATATTAAATCACACCTGTCAAAAATTGGTATAATAACAAGGATGTTAACTTAGAGGTTAAAGAAAATAGTTAAGGTAAAATAATTTATTTATGATATAAGTGGTAAAAGAACAACTTTAAGTCACAAATGTGAAAGTTTTCAGAATAAGCGAAGCAGTTTAATTTAATGAGTCCCAAAACGTACTTTTAACACAAATATTAAAAGTCCGATTTAAAGTTGAAAAGGCCACCTTCGTCATCAGCATGGTTGTTCTTTACTTTAAAATTATTCCCGTTCTCGTCGCTCTGTTCAAATTTAACCACGTATGGGTGGAGCGTAGAACAGAAACAATCACGGACTCTTTTGGTATGACGTTCCTGGCCTTTTTTTCTTTAAATCGGATCTTTAATATTTTTCTACAAACACAATAATTTAGTTAAAAAAAATATTTAGAAATTAGAAGATATAGTTTTAAATAGCATCGTATATAAAAATTATTGAATTTATTTATTAATGAATTCTAACAACCGTTGTTGATGCTGGTTGGTTACGGCATGTTTATTTCTAATTTGATATATCGTATCAGTTTTAGTTTGTTTTAGTTTTTACTTAAAATCAACTTGAAATGAAAGAAAATCTAGAAAAAAGTATTGGTTGCATCGATCCATTTAAAGAGATAAATGAAGCGGCCAGTAGAGCATCGCTGGATCTACTGCCCAGGAAATCTCGTATAAAATATAATATTGCCTACAATAGGTTTATGAATTGGTGTAAGGAGAAGGTGTTGCTAAAAAAATATACCAAAAATATATTTTTTGTGCATTTTGAGAAAAAGCGAAGATTTAAAAGCATTATCGTTATGGTGGACTTATTTAATGATCAAAGCTATGCTACGCAAAAACAATGACGTGGATATCAGTAAATTGCGTCAAGGAGAGGGATATCAGCCCAAAAAATCAAGGATTCTGAGCAAAGCGCAAATTGACCAGTTTCTGAACTGTGCATCTGATGATGAATACTTTCTGATGAAAGTAGTTACCATTTGGGGAATGTTTGGTGCCTGTCGCAGGAAGGAGCTTTGTCAGTTGACTTTTGACGACTTGGAAGATATGGGCACTTCATTGATAATTCACATACGAGATACTAAAACCAAGGTACCACCAAATTTCTTTATCGTTAAAAAATAATATTTGGATTATTGTCGAAAGTATATGGCTCTTCGTCCAGCAAATTTGGGACTTCGGAGACTTTTTCTAAAATACGCGAAGGGTAACTGTACCGAAAATCCCTTTGGAATAAACTCTTTTGGAAAAATCCCTGCTGCCATAGCAAAATTTCTGCAGCTTCCAAATCCGATCCTCTATACGGGGAATTGTTTTCGCCGTTCTTCAGCAAGTTTACTATTTGCTACAGCTGATGCTGGAGCAAATTTGGCGACAAATAAGAGTCATGAGGGACGAAAATCCTTTTTCGTTGCTGAACGATACATCGAAAATTCCTTGGAAAATAAGAACTCTATTGCCAGAAAGCTACATACAGTGAAAACAAGAGCAGTAGATCGTGCCTCAACGTCAACTGGGAATGCGGTTTTTTTCTGTTCAATCCACCTTAACTATGAAATTTGTTTTTAAGTTGTTTGAATTGTGTAATTAATATAAATGTTAGTAAATAAATAAACGTTGACGTTACCTTTCAAAATTTGACATTTCACTTTTAACACTAGTGCTTTAAAATGTTTTTTAAGGCACTAGTGCTTTAGAGTAACATTTTAAAGGCATCTAGATAGTGTTAAAAATAAAATTTTAACACGTTTGTAGATTTTTTTTAAATTATTTTTTTTTTTTAACTTATTTAAAAAACAACGTTTATAGAGATAAGCACGTTCAGTAGTCTTAATAAGGTTATATCTAAATAAGTCTGTTTACAAGAGCATTCATACAAAATTAAGCGCACTTAAACAGGTTTTAAGCTAGGGCGAAATTTACCTAACAGAGGTAGAGATATCAGAGATAGTAGTTACGTATAGCGTTTAGGGGGCACTACCACGTTGTCTAAAAGGTGCAGTAAAATGTAATAACTGGATATTTCGGTACTTGTACGTCGTTAACGAAATTTGGGAAAAATAAGTTAAACATCTAAACATCTGGCATCCTCGGTACCTAGTATTTATGCTTTATACAAGCCTTTATAAAAAGACAAAAAGGTGTGCTTTTTCAATAAAAACTAAAGCGTCTTACCAACTTTATCACGTGAAGTTCTTTGGTTCGAGCCAGTTTAACAATACCAGATTGATAAATATTAACTTAAATAAAGCCGGAGATACTGAGTAGTTGAAAGATTGTGTTGCTGTAAATATTGAACGTTGGTGAAATACAATACGTTAACAATAACAACCATTACAAAAAATATTTTAAAAAAATAATATTATATGAAAAAACTGCTTAACAAAACAATTTTACATTTTCATTGAATTTGGACGAGGTACCGAAAGTTCTACCGTATTAACCGCGGTTATAAATAAATATAAATAACAGGACTTTGTACAACGTCATAACCAAAGCAATTCGTACTGCCCTAATTCAGTGGCAAATACCGATTTTTTTTTTTTTAATTTGTTTAACGACTAAATTTAATTTTTGAAAATTAAGCCATTTAACACTTAGTGAATAGATAAAAAAAAATATGTAATTTTTGTACCGCTATTGTTTTAATTTACTTGTAATCTTTTGCAAATATATTTAAAACTGTAAATTATATTTTTGTAAAAAAAAAAAAAAAACGTTAATTTTTCTTGCAGCAAATATTTTACGTTTTCTTTCAAAGTAACTCAACTCAAAATATACTTTTAGTTTATTAGTTTTCCCCGCCAAATTTTTTGTTGAGCTTTTGTCTGCATATAAATCAATAAAGTAACTTAAATTTGGTATTGTTTAAAAATTAGGAAAGAAAATAGTTTTTTAGTTTCTATTTTTTGTGATTATTATACTTTTGTGAAAAAATACACAATTTTTATGTTTTCGGCTAATTTAGTTCACAGCAGTTCCTTAGAATTTACTTACTTCTTCTGTAGGTAATTCCGGAAACTCTTAAAACTCCTCATTCCCATTATAATATGCAGTTTTTAAAATCTAATTCTATAAAAAAAATAAACTTAAGATTTTTAGATTTGTGTCACTTTTAAGGGGGTACTTATTTGGTCACTGGATTGCTCTAAAAAAGTTCAATTAACTTACATTCTAAGACCTATTTTTAACTAGTGTTATAAAAAAATATATGTTTGATTGTCGTGTTTTATTGTAAATCCTACGTCCCCTAGAAATATTGCTAACTTACGCTGATGATTTCAAGTCTAACATTTTATTAGAAATCAGGCCCCCTAGCTACTAATATTTAAACCAAATTTGGTAAAATTAGGTAATTACAAGCACCAGCAACCACATAAATTTTAATGAGAATGCTTATTAATATTTATTATTTTACTTATTTATCACAATAATTTTTTTCTAAAATTATTTTTTAATTGAAGTATCCCTAAAAATCTAGTCATATACAGTGTTTGTTATTTTTTGGATGTTATGAGAAACCTACGATTTTTATATAGTAGTGCTGATTTTGTCGACGGAATTTTTTTTTTAATTTATAACAAGTAAAACGACTTTTTAATATGTGGTTTGATTTCTTTCGTACATTTTACATAGTTCATATATTTTTAAAAGATATTGTCTTTCACTTTTATTGTATTTTAGACAGATCTTACATACTTTAGTGACGTTATTTTTGACCCCCTTTAATACTATTGGCAGTAGAAATATTTTTATTTGGAATACTTCTTAACTAAACAAGTTTATTTATTTTTTTTTTTTGACACTGAGAATCAAACAAAATGCAAAAAAGTAGAACCAAGTTTGCTTACGAAACGTATTATCGTGAACATAGTCATTTATTTCCCAAAAACATATTATTTGGCCTATATTCCACTTCATTAATTATAATGGATAAAACCTGAGCCTTAAATTGAGCACAAAGAGAATTTCCTTTGGAAGAAAATCATCTTTCTTTTGAAAATGCAATCATTATCTAAAATTTTGTATTTCGCTATACAAGAGTAATCAGATTACACGAGAAATACTAAAACTAACCATATAAATGTTTCATTGTGTTTCGGTCGATAAAAGCTTCATCCTGAGAGATTAAGCGAATTATTTGTATCGAGTTTTGCTTACGATTATTTAAATAATTGTTACAATATTTAATAAATCCATGAGAAAAATTTTTATTTTTAAAAATAGTGTCCAGATTATATTTTATGAGCATAAAGAATTAAATAAAAATGATTTTTTTTTGTATATATAACTTTTTAATTGCCCAAATTGAAATAAAAAAATCTTCCCTTGTACACACCACGTCACAAGTCTTGGACCCCATAGATAAAGTGACTTTTTATTTATATTTTTTATGGAAAAAATAAGTATTTCTTAAGTAAACAAGAGCATAAATTGTGGTAAAAAAACTGTTGCTAACTTAACAATGTTTTTCCTAAATTCTATAGCTTTATTTAGTTTGCTGGCTTAGTTGGGTACACAAGTCTTAATTTTGCCATTAGTAAAAATACCAGAACGTGAAATTTCTGTTTTTAAGAGGAAAAAAATCATTGCCCTTTCAAAAGCAAATTTTTTAAAACACCATTTATCTGCTACTTTGAGGATTCCAAGATCAACTGTTGATCGCTTCATCCAAAGATACGAAGATACTGGAACTGTGGAACGAATGCCTCGTAGCAGACGTTATTGCGTTTCTACTGCAAGGGTAAATAGGTACCTGACACAATTTAGTCGCCAAAACCGAAATGCCAAACCCCATCCATCAGAGCTTATTTTCAAGGTACGTTTCTCCGCGTAATTTCTACCTCCACAATTCGCAGACAGCTAAATAGTGTCAGTTTACGAGCCAAGAGATTTTTAAAAGTCCATCTTCTATTGCCTCCTCACCTTGCTTCCCGCCTTCAGTGGGCTAGAAAGCATAGGCAATGGCTTTTAGATCAATAGAAATGAGTCCTTTTTTCTGATAGAACCAGATTTGGCTAAGTCAGTGATGACGATCGTTAAAGTGTTAAGGAAATATAATATATTATTAATTCACACAACAAAATATGACAAGTTAAATATACATTTAAAACATTATTGGGCCCATTTTTTATCCCCTGCGCAATGAAATAGCATTGAACTTCATCTATATGAATGACCATGCCAGGCCACATCGAGGTAGAAAAGTTCAGGAGGCTCTTGATGCTAAAGAAATCACCAGGTAAGAATGGCCAGCCAACTCACCAGATATGAATCGCAGAGAGAACTTGCGGGATTTTGTTTGTAGAGCCATCTTCAATCGCCACGCCCACCCAGAACTTCTAAGTAATTAGCTGCAGCTGCGTTAGAAGAATAGAACCGCATACCTCAACCCGTCATTAATAATTTGATAATTTCTATGCTGCACTAATAATAAATAGGGGAGAAAATACAGACTTTTAATTAGAATCTGTTTTATAGGATCAATTTTTTTATAATAAAGGTAATTTTTGAATTAAACGGTATTTAACATTATGTCTCATATAACTGCCCCTGTAAATTTAAAATTTTTACGTAAATTAAATTGAAATCTCCACCAACAATTCATTTAATAATGCCTTTTATTTTGTATAAAACAAAAAAAAAATTATAAAAATAACTGGAGCTTTAAGTCTTTTGACGTTGTGTGTAGAGTAAATTTAATCTTAAAATAACATGACACAAACAATCATATCACCAGGTAAGAATGGCCAGCCCTCACCAGATATGAATCGCAGAGAGAACTTGCGGGATTTTGTTTGTAGAGCCATCTTCAATCGCCACGCCCACCCAGAACTTCTAAGTAATTAGCTGCAGCTGCGTTAGAAGAATAGAACCGCATACCTCAACCCGTCATTAATAATTTGATAATTTCTATGCTGCACTAATAATAAATAGGGAGAAAATACAGACTTTTAATTAGAATCTTTTTATAGGATCAATTTTTTTATAATAAAGGTAATTTTTGAATTAAACGGTATTTAAATTATGTCTCTATAACGCCCCTGTAAATTTAAAATTTTTACGTAAATTAAATTGAAATCTCCCAACAATTCATTTAATAATGCCTTTTATTTTGTATAAAACAAAAAAAAATTATAAAATAACTGGAGCTTTAAGTCTTTTGACGTTGTGTGTAGGTAAATTTAATCTTAAAATAACATGACACAAACAATCATTATACTCAGCTTTTTTATTCTTAAACTGTGTTAAAATCATTTATATATTGCTATACCTAACGTATGAAAAATAGAAACAAAAATTTTTATATATATATATATATATATATATATATATATATATATATATATATATATATATATATATATATATATATATATATATATATATATATATATATATATATATATATATATATATATATATATATATATATATATATATATATATATATATATATATATATATATATATATATATTTTTAATTACTATAATACTAACTGCAGGCACCTAAAGCCTATTTTTAAGGTAATTTTAAAAGAATTTTTACCTCATGTGAAAATTTACAAATCCCTTTAACGCAGCTTTTATTGTTAACAAATTTAATACGACGTTGTAATCGGATTACAGAAGAAACTTTAAATGACCCCTGTAATAGTCCGGGAGAAAGGCTTTATTAACTAAATTTGGCCGGCACCGTTACAGATGGGTTTTCGCATTGTGAAATCGACACGATAGAAAAGGGGGAAATTCTCGCTTTTTTTGAAAAAATTTCCCGGGCGGAAAAAGATTTTCAAATTGCATCGTAAAGGCACCAAAAGACTGGAAACTCGGAAAAATCGCTCAGAAAAAGTTACCGGGGGGTTTTCGGGGCTGCCAAACTCGATTCTGGCTTAAAAATTACCCTGCGGAGGGGGTTTTTTGGGGGTGCGGGGGTGAATTGGGGGAGAAATGCCACGGCATGAAAATCGCCCCTGTTACCGGGGTTTTCGGGGATGCCAAATTAACCCAACAATTACCCGGGGGTGAGGGGGGGGTTTGTGGGGCCGTCCAGGGGGGAATTGGGGGAAAAATGGCAGCGGATGAAAATGCCCAAACTCGCCCCCGGGGGGTTTTTTTGGGGGTGCCAAATTAACCCGGCATTTTCATCACCCGGGGGTGGGGGGGGGGGGGCCGCGGGGCTCCCAGGGGGTGAATTGGGGAAAATGGGGTAAAACCCAAACCGTGACTTGGGGGCCGGGGGGGCCTTTAATCCGATATTCTAATTCCCGGGGGTGCACCGGGGGGGGCTCCGGGGGCCGTCCAGGGGGTGGGAGAAATGGCAGCGTGCATGAAAATCGCTCCAAACTCGTTACTGGGGGGTTTTCGGGGATGCTGAATTTAATTTTGGCATTGGAATTACCCGGTGGTGCCCCCCCCCAAAACAATCGGAAACAGGGACCCCGAAGGCCTGCGGGGATGTTGATGCCAGAATTGAATTTGATCCCCGAAAACCCTCCGAGTAACGAGTTTGGAGCGATTTTCATGCACGCCGCCATTTCCCCCCTCACCCCCCGGACAGCCCCACAGAGCCACCCCAGTGCACCCCGGGTAATTAGAATATCAGGATTAAATTTGGCATCTCCGAAAACCCCCAAGTAACGAGTTTGGAGTGATTTTCATGCACCTGCCATTTCTCCCCAATTCACCCTGGACAGCCCCACAGAGAACCCTGCCCCCGGGTGATGAAAATGCCAGGAATTGAATTTTGGCATCCCCGAAAACCCCCCAGTAACGAGTTTAGCGATTTTCATGCACGCTGCCATTTTTCCCCCAATTCACCCCCCCTGGACAGCCCCCAGACCACCCCCATGGGTAATTAAAATGCCAGAATTGAATTTGGCATCCCCGAAAACCCCCGAGTAACAAGTTTGGGCGATTTTCATGCACGCTGGCATTTCTCCCCCAATTCACCCCCGTGCACCCCCACAGAGCCACCCTCGCGCACCCCGGGTAATTTTAATGCCAGAATCGAGTTTGGCGCCCCGAAAACCCCCGAGTAACGATTTCGACGATTTTTCCGGTTTCCAGTCGTTCTATAACGGTGCAATTTACATCAATTTGAAAATGCATTTTCCGGCCCAGGAGGCCTTTTTCAAAAAAGCGAGAACCTACACCCTACCTCATCGTGTGCTGTGACCTTCCTGAACACAATGCAGAAAACCGCATCTCGATATCTGTGTGACGGCCAAATTTAGTTAATATGGCTGATTTTGATCTAACTGCCCGGGGCTATAAAGGATACTTATCTTTGTTCCTAAGTCTGAAAAAAACTTCTCGCTTATCAAAGATTAACTGCATTCTTTGTAGTAAGCCTTGTAAATTTTTTTTTTTTTAAAATTTTAAAAAGTCTTAAATCATATATTATAATATATACAGTGTCTCTGCGTAAGTTGGCGGAATATGAGAATTTTTTTATTATTAAGTTTATGAAAAAAAGTTATTCTTTACAAAAAGTTCTGCATGGTCAAAATTACTTTTGACATATTACAAGTTATTATAAAGAGAAGATGTGTTTAAATAACTTTTTTACTTATTTTTTCCCAACAAGTGCGAAAAGTGGGTACCCCACGCGGGTGCCAAAAACCGGGAAAAATTACTTTTTTTCTTTTACTTACTTTAAAGATTTATGATTAAAATATTATTTATTAACAAAGAGATTTATACACTAATTAATATTATTAACATTTATAGTAAAAGTGCAATTGGTCGCGTTTTGCCAATTTATTGCTGACGCAAATTGCTTTTTTGTAGAAAACGGTGACGGCGGTGGCGTTGGTTCTTAATGAGCCAATCTTTTGCAACTATGGGAAATAGTTTTTTAACCAGAGGTTTAGTTAATTGGAAGATGGCATTGACGGTGGATTTTTTGGGTAGTGGGAAAGGGGTTTCGGTAAGGGAGGGATTTTGCTTGAAATATCCTTTCTAAAATTTATTGAATTCCCGAGGTATCCTTTAGCGACTCCGGATTTTTTCGAAAAATGTTGCAGAGAAGGACCGGCAAAAGCTATGTAGCAGTATACAATTCCGGGTTAGGAAGTTTGAGATAGGCCATTTGGATATTTCCGATGGCATTTTTCCCAAAAAGGGATTAATGCCAATACATTGTACTGTACACACTCCGTGTTTATAGTTCACAAAAAATCGCCTATGTGGTGTTGTCGCCTTTCTTAAACTGGGAAAACTTTTTTTATAGATGCAAAAATTTTTCATTTTTTGGGATGTCCAGAAATGACAAAACTTCTAGAGCTGTGATTTTTTTAGTCTGGGATGTGTATCAATACTAAATTTCCTTGGTTTCAATATGGCCCAGACATATTTTTGTTAACTCCTCTCTACGATAAGCGCCCGCCAAAAAAGAATCGTAGCCACTTTTATATGTAAAAATACCATCTGGCGCTTTATCCATAAATTTTAATATTTCTTCTTTTAAAAGACTTTAGCCTTTTTGGGGCTAAAACCAACCTTTGTTTTTTAAAAAATTTTGCCG
>JAHBCN010019475.1:0-16063 GCA_019359885.1 Listronotus oregonensis
TGAATATAAAAATTTGAATGAGCTCTTTTGCCAAACCCGGGGGTCAGCACGCTGAAAATGAGATTTTCCCCGTCATATTTGGGAAATTAAAAGGGGCTTTTCGAACTTCACATATCTCTGAACAAAAATTAAACCGTCTAAATTTTTTTTAAAAATTTTTCCTTTTTTGCTTTGGTAGGTATGTTTAATTTTTATAAAAAATAGTTTTTAATGTTTGATAACTTAATATAAAAAGAAAAATTTAAAAATTAAACTTTTATGATAATTTTTTGGAAATGGGGGTTTCCCCATAAATAGTAAATATGAATATTATATGGATTTTATTAAAACCATATCTAACTTGACAAAAAAAAAACATTTGGTCAACTTTTTAAATTCCAAAATGATACCACTCTGAATAACATTGATATGGTTATTTGGTCACAGATGTTCATCCTGATTTGACTGGAGTTTTGGTTACATTTCAGACGAAAATAAAGACTGAGTGGAAGTTCGTGCTGACTGAATTGGGTCTTTGTTTTTCACTTAATTCTCAATTTGCTGAATTGCTGTCTCCAAGGTAAAGGCTTAATGGCCTTAGGTGACTCTCACCGCGAAGCAACTAGTCACTACTAACTAGTCTCTTTTTATTATTCGATGAAAAAGACCTTTTTCTTATTTACTTCAAAATTGCCTTAAGTCAGTCTTAGAAAATCTACAATGTTATTATATAAAATATATATATATATATATATATATATATATATATATATATATATATATATATATATATATATATATATATATATATATATATATATTTTTTTTAAATATATAATTTTTTAATTATAAATAAAATTTTTTTCCCCCCCCTATAAAAAACATTTTTTCATTTTTTTGGTTCTTTTACAAAGTTTCTTTTAAAAAATTTAAAAAATAATGAAACTTTTTAATTTAAAGGTTTCTTAACCTCGGAACAAAACTAAAAATCCCTTTTGATTTTCCCCGGTTTTTTATATAATAAAAAATAAAATTAAAATTAAAAATTATAAATTTTTTATACGGATGAAGAAAAGTGAAAAAAGGTGTCTCCAGGTAATTTTAAAATGACCGTCGAAAAAGGGAAAAAAAAGGAAATATTTTAAAAAAAATTTTAATTAAAATTTTTTTAAAATTTTTAAAAAAAAAAAAAAAAAAAAAAAAAAAAAAAAAAAAAAAAAAAAAAAAAAAAAAAAAAAAAAAAAAAAAAAAAAAAAAAAAAAAAAAAAAAAAAAAAAAAAAAAAAAAAAAAAAAAAAAAAAAAAAAAAAAAAAAAAAAAAAAAAAAAAAAAATATATATATATATATATATATAAAAAAAAAAAAAAAAAAAAAAAAAGGGTGTCCGGAAATGTTTCCCCGAAGGAACTGCTGGCTCTTTAAGATGGTGTCATACAAGGGGTTTTTTATTTAATTTATTAGGATCTACTTATAATACAGGAATTCTTCTACGTATAAGTTAGAGTAGTAGGTGGGTTTTAAAAAGTAGTGGGTATAACACCCTTCCACCACGACCGATCGGTCTATTGTGGCTCACACCCTTTTATATTTCTCCCACCAGGTCCAGACTCCTAATAAATCTGATGATCCTGTTGGGAGAGATATTTAGATTTAGGACCGCGATGGGGTGCCCGCAGGGAGGGGTTCTATCCCCCCTGCTGTGGTCGCTCCTGGTGCATGACCTGCTGGCCATACTCTCTCTCTCTCTGGGAGATTCAGGCATATGCAGATGATCTAGTCATCCTAATTAAAGGAAACTCTGAAGAGATGATTTCGAACATCCTTTAAGAAGTACTAAACACCACACAAAGCTGGTGCCAAAGGGAAAAAATGACAATAAACCCTAAAAAAATGGTTATTGTCCCCTTCATCCAAAATAGAAACCTGGTTAACTTGAGACCACAAACTCTGCAAGGTGAAACAATACCATTTGCAAAAGAAGCAAAATATCTGGGGTTTATCCTAGATAGCACTCTTAGCTGGAATTCGCATCTAGAAAAAGTCACCCGTAAGGCGATCCTATCTTTCTGGACATGCCGCAGGATCTGTGGCAAATCCTGAGGCATGCAACCAAAACAGATGTACTGACAGTCATAAGACCAATGATCACGTATGGCTCTGTGGCATGGTGGCGCAAGGGGCAGCAGCGGCTGACCCAAGCAAAGCTATCTAGCCTACAAAGACTGGCCTGCCTAATGATCACGATCGCGCTGCGCTCGACACCAACGGCGGCCATGGAAGCCCTCCTAGGACTGCCTCCTCTGCATATTTACTTGGGAGAGAGGCAAGGTGGGTCAACCTACAGATTTTCAAGCGGTCAGTAACAAACCGCAGGCGTGTCATATGGAGAGCACCAGTCTCCTTAGGAATGTCCTGACCTGTGACAGACTGGGAAAGCCCTCAGACATAATGCCTACAGCAACCAATTACAATCGGCCCTACAGTGTAGTCTACCCACAAAGGGAGGACTGAAGTCGAAAAACGACCGACCTGCTCCGGGCTGACATCTGTTGGTATACCAATGGCTCCAAGGCTCCAATCATATTTCAAGCGGAGGTATTTGCTATTGAGATGTGTGCTAGATCGCTGGTTGATCGGCACTGCACACGTAAGACAGTTAAAATATTCTCCGATAGTCAAGCAGCTCTTAAGGCTCTTGAATCCAGCCGGTGCAATTCGAAAATCGTCTGAAATTGCAAGGATGCGCTGACCAAACTGGGTCAAAACAATAAGGTTACACTACTGTGGATACCTGGACACACCTGCCTAGAGGGTAATGAATCCGCAGACCTCCCTGCCAAAAGGGGGGCGGAAACAAAATTTACAGGGCCGGAACCGATCATCGGATATCTTAGGGAAACGGCCCAAGCATTTCCCATATCAGCTTGGACACAAGAGAAAATCTTCGGTACTGGCATGGACTTCCGGGTCTCAGACACTCGAAGGCCTTCATAAGCCCACCGAACCAACAATGTACTGTCAAACTACTGGAGCAATCAAGGGTATACCTTAAAACTCTAGTGGAACTGTACACGGGACACTGCAGATTAAAATACCACATGCACAAGATCGGCCTAGCGGAAGATGCCGAGCGCCGCATGTGCATGGAGGGGGATGAATCGGCAGAACACATACTGTGTTCGTGCCCAGCAATGGCACGACTAAAATTCGCAATCCTCGGCAATGACACCTTGTTGCCGGGGGAGGTGAGAGATCTCTCTCCCAACAGGATAGTCGACGGTTTTCGAGATAAAGGTACTTAAAAGGACGACTGCAGTGCGTAAATACAGTAAACAGGCTATGTAATAAAAATAAAAAGATGTAGTAGGTACCAGTAAATTCGTTTTTCTTTTTGGCAATGGGTGTAAAAGAATAACTATATTTTAAAATATTATTTAAGCATCTTCTTATTTTTATCCATAGCCTGTTTACTGTATTGTTACTCCTTTTAATCCGTTTATCTAGAAAACCGTCATACGACTTTATACCAAGGGAACCTTTTTTACGTAAAAATGTTCAAAGAAACATAATTTATTTAAAAGATAGCGAAAATACACTCGGCGAAAAAAATATGACCCTAAACAACTAACCACCCCTTTGTTCCCACGCCACTGGTTGCAATATGGGTTACCTGATATTATCAAACAGTAACCTTTAATCACTCTAACTTATACGTAGAAGTTAATTTCTGTATTGTGTGTAGATCCTAATAAATTAAATAAAAACCATATTTATGAGACTATCTTCAAGCGTCAGTAGCTCCCTCTGGAAGCATTTCCGGACCTATGTTAATATAAACTTTTTTTCATATTTTTCACGTTACGTTACCTTTAACCTACGGTGCATTTCAGAAAATAATTTTGGTTATACAGGGTGTCGCGAAAAAGTGTGACGTCACGATGGTGCATTTTTTAAAATGGAACACTGTGTATTTTTTTATATATTTAGGTACATATTGTAGTCAACTATCTTCCTCTAAAATTTTGTCAACATCGGTTTAGTAATTTCAGAGAAAAAAAATAAAATATAAAAAAAACTGTTTTGCACCATTGTATTTAAAAATGAATAAAAATACCCATAGGGCTTGATTAATAGAATTAAACCAGGAACTTATTAAGTAGGGTTATATCAGTCGCTTATGTCATGTTTGGTTAATTCGAACTGTACAGGGTGTCCAAAATTTAGTGTCAAACTCTTCAAATTTGAAAGCACTTTATTTTTCTTATTTCAAATACGAGCCCCTGTATATTTTTAGGTGGTTAGATGTAGAATTAAAAAACAAACATTTTTCTAATTATAACCCTATCGAAATTCTTGACACGTTAAAAGTTATTCGTTGAAAACTCATTTTCGCATCTATTTTAATAGCAATAACATTGAAAAAAATGATAGGTGGCTATGAAAAACAATTTATTGACATTGGAGTTTATTTAACTTACAAAATCTTAGTTTGACATATTATAAA
This sequence comes from Listronotus oregonensis, assembly GCA_019359885.1. NCBI lineage: Eukaryota > Metazoa > Arthropoda > Insecta > Coleoptera > Curculionidae > Listronotus > Listronotus oregonensis. The sequence continues at coordinate 4,484 of JAHBCN010019475.1, forward strand.
AATTCGAGTAAATTATTATTATTTAATAATTGAATTAAATTAATTAAAACAAACCTTTTAATGTTAAATAAACCTAATTTTTAATTTTTAATACTTTCCGCTGACATTTATGTAACTTTAACCAATTTCTAGGTAATAATTAACGTTATTAGGAAACTCTAATGTCAATAAATTGTTTTTTATAGCCACCCATCATTTTTATTCAATGGTATTACTATTTAAAATACATGAAAATTAGTTTTTCAACGAATACTTTTAATGATTTTTTCGATAGGGTTTATTATAAATTTTTTTACTATCAACGACCTAAAAATATACAAGTGTATATTTAAAATAAGAAAAAAAAAAAACTTCAAATTTGAAAATTTGACCAAATTTACCCGTATTACCGAGATAAGCGAGATATAACCCCTACTTAATAAAATTCATTGTTTAATCTATTAATCAAGCCCTATGGTATTTTATTCATTTTTAAATCTGGTAAACATTTTTTTTATATTTTTTTTTTTTATAAACCGATTTGAAATTTTAGAGGAGATAGTTGACACAGAATACCTAAATATATAAAAAAAAACACAGCGTTCCATTTAAAAAGCACCATCGTGAAGTCACTTGCGCACCCTATAGCCAAAATTATATGCACCGTAGAGGTAACGTACAAATATGAAAATTTACAGTGAATAATAAATGAGCTACATAAGACGGGGTGAGCTGCAGGACCCTGTATATATATATATATATATATATATATATATATATATATATATATATATATATATATATATATATATATATATATATATTCTGGTTTTCTTCGACCTTTTTTTTATAATATATATTTTTTCTTTTTTGGTTTCTTGGTTTTAGGTCGGTAGAAATGTGAAAACACTATGTTTTTAGTACTTTAATATTTACTTTTCGATCTTTTTCAAATCTTAAAGGTAGGTTTCAGAAACAAAGTTAGTAAAACTAGTGTCATCTAAATAAAAAACACAAAAAAATCTCACCATAGAGTGTTTGCATTGTAATACAATGAAACCTGTTTAAGTGGGACCTGGATAAGTAAGAAACCTCTATTATTAAGAATTACAATGAGGTCCAGGCACTTCTTTGTCGATTTACCTCTGTTAATGTGACTTTTCGAACCTGGTTAAATGAGATTTTTTCGAACCTCTATAAATGGGACTCTGTAGCTCAATTCCCTGTATAAGTAAAACATTTTATTAATTTTTGCGCAGTATATTTAATAGATTTTTATTATGTAAGCCTCGGTAAATAAGGCAACAACTATTTTAAACCTGTCTAATTGGAAAACTGGATAAATGAAAATCTTTTTTAAATTCAAAATCCTTGGTCCCCTTGAAATCCCAATTAACCAGGTGTCACTGTATTTATATATATATATATATATATATATTTAAAATATATATATATATATATATATATATATATATATATATATATATATTTTTAAAATATATATATATATATATATATATTATATATATATTTTTCCCAAATTTAATTAGGGGATTTAAAAATAAAAAAATTTAAATAAATTTTAAATTATTTAAACTAATCCCGTTTACTCTGGTTTTTTTCTACAGGTTTTTGAGAAATTTGAAAAAACCAAACATCATTTTCGAAAATCGGCCATTTTTTTTTTTAAATAAAAATTTTTTTCAAATTATAAAAACTTCTTCAAAGCAACTTTTTATGTAGAATATGACCGAGAGTAAATTTTTTTATTTTTTACTTTTGGGGGTTTTTTAAAATCATCATCAATTTTTTTTTTTTCATATGGACGCCATATTGGTTTTTAGCAGAAATAGTTTTTTTTTATTCATTTCAAAATTTTATCTGTTATAATTTAAATTTTAAAACCTCATTTATTTCAAAAAAACAAATATTTTCTCAGTTCCCTTGATCCCGGCGAACGAATTTTTTTTTTTTATAAACAATAAAATATTAGTATGGCAAAATAGATAAGCTAAACAGATATATTACAGAAATGGGTTTCGTGAACAACATCTTAAAATACCGTGAAACCCAAAAAAATGTAATGGCCCCTTTGAAAAGTAAAGTTGTTTCATAAACCCAAAAGGGGCCCCTTTGGTTTTTGCCCCCAAATAGTGCTTTTATTCTTATTTCAACAATGTATAACATTTATAGTTTAGGTTTTTAACCCCCCGTATCCATTTAAAAAAACAAATATTTTTCAGTTGGCCTTGATTCCGGCGAATGTCCCCCAGCGTTCATTATCAATTAAAACCGGGGGAAAAACTTACAATTTTTTTTTTTTTAACTTTTTAAAATGGTTTAATTATTTTTAAAAAAGAAAAGCTTGATATTTTGCAACGGTTTTCCCCCGCTATAGAAGTGTTAATATAGCTCCCAAAACTATTTCGAAATTTTTTCCCAAAGGGGGGCATCCTAAATAACATATTTCCCCAAAAGGGTTTTAAAATTTTGCTTTTTTAATTTTAAAAAAACCCCGACCAAAGTACTTAAAAAAAAATCGACAACGATTTTTAAACCCAAAATTTAAAAAAAAAACCCCAAAATCTTCAGCCGGGGGTGTTGATAGAAATTCCACATACCTAAGTCAACCATTCATAGGGTAGAAAAAGGGTTTTAAAAAAATTTGTTAATATTTTTGAGAAATAGGGACAACATTTTTTGAATTTTGGGTCTTTTTTCATCTTCATTTTAGTAGGAATATTATTTTTTTGCCGTTTTTTTATTTTTTTTTGTTTTCACTTGTTTCAATTAACTTGTTACGTGTAGTTTTGTTGTAACACGGTTTAAAAGTTATAGCTATGTTCCCAAACCCTTTTCTGTAAAATATCTGTTCAGCTTATCTATTTTTTCCAAAAATTCCAATATTTTTTTTGTTTACAAAAAAAAAAACGTTCCCAGAACAAGGAAAAATTTGTTTTTAAAAAAAAGGTTTAAAAAACATAAATTATAGCATTTTTTGACCCCAAATTTTAAAAATTTATTAAACCCCATGGGGTTTTAAATTGATGATGATTCTAAACCCAAAAATAGAAAATAAAAAATTTTTCTACTCTTATTCTACAAAAAAAAATTTCTTTGAAAAGTTTTAGAGATTTAAAAATTTTTTTCATAAAAAAAAAATTTGGCCCCTTTTCGAAAATCCTGTTTCGGGGTTTTTTAAAAAATTTTAAAAAAACCGAATGATAAAAAAATGTGTCAAGGGATTAGTTTTTAACATAATTTAAAACTTTCCCCCCCTTTAACCATTTTCTTCTATCTTGGGGTTTTAGTCCCCCAATTTTTTAAAATTTAAATTTTTTAAATATATATATTACTCATTAATATATATATATATATATATATATATATATATATATATATATATATATATATATATATATATATATATATATATATATATATATATATATAAATAATTTCCTTAAAAGATAGTTTTCCTTTTTTTAAGATTCATTTAGTTTTGGTTAGATCCCAAAAAAAAAAAATTATTTTTTAAAATTTTAAAAATTTTTGAAAAAAATTTTTAAAAACTTTTCAAAAATTTGAAATGTAAAAGGGAAAAATTTAATTTAACGAAATTTTTTTGTACATTTAAAAAAATATAAAAATTTTATTTTTTTATCATATTTTCCCTATCCCAAAAAAATCCCACACAATCGGAATCCATTTTTGGGTAGGGGGGGAAATGAAGAGGTTGAAATCAATTACCGATTAACTGAAACTCATTCTTCCCTAAATAAAAAATCTTACACCTGACCAAAAAAAAAAGTCGATTTGTTTTGGGGGCCCTTGGAAAAAACCAATCTATAATACTGGTATTTGCTTTTGGAATGTAGATATAGATGGGCTATGAAGACGTGCGGATGTAAACCGTTTTTTTTTTTAAATTTTTTTTGGGAAGTATACTGTTTGAATTGTAATTTAAATTTAACTAAATGTAAGTAGCACGAAAATCAGATGCCTAATATATATATTTTTAAAAATACAATTAAGGCTCTTTATTTTCGGTGATGTATGGTAACCACAAATATTTTAACTTTGCATATAATGGATGGATCCCCGCCACATGAAAATAACAAAAGTTTTTGCCCCAAAAAAATTTCAGCCTTTAAAAACACTGTCATCTAAAATTACACCTTGTTCCTTTTAAATTGGTAAGTTTTCTACCGACCTTTCTGTATTTTTATTTATCTTGGGACAATCCACGAAGACTAAGGCCTAAGTACTAACGTACCGTGGGTGTCTAAAGTGTGGTAATAGGAAGTTTATTTACACGAGACTTAAATATTTGAAGATTTGGGGGAAAAGAAAAAACTTCTGCGGGTAGCAGGTTCCCTAGTCTAGACACTCTAGGGATAAAGGAACGAACAAAGTGGGAAGTTTGGGGCCTTTCAAGTTGGACTGTAAAAGGAAGCGTAAAAGTGGCACTACGTGTTGATCTGTTGGGAGCTGCCAAAGGAGGAAGAAGGCAGAAGCCGTGAAAATGCCTATAAAAGAGGGACAAGCTGTAGGGGATACAGCTCGTCGGTGGGCAAGAGAAGGAAGCGTTTCTGTAAGTGTGGGCTTAATGGAGTTAAGATTGCTAACTGTTGTAGGAGACGCAATTCCCCAGACGTGACAATATTCTAAAGACGGTCTGATCTGGACACCATACAGATTAGAAGGAGAGAAATATTTTTTGGCTTAAAAAAAGCTTCAGCAGCTTTTTTAAAGCTGCTGAAGCTATGGATATTATGTGTCTCTGCCAGTTAAGGTTATTCTTAAAAGTTAAACCCACAAAATTAAACGATTCTTTGTTCTGCAGAACTTGGCTGCTGCATATGTAACGGATGAGCATTGGCCGACTTTTTTCGCGATAAATATGACTGTGTTTTGGAGGAATTAAACTGGTAAAGATTTTTGGCCCCAACCCAAGAATACTTTAGGGTCTTGTGAAAGAGATATCTGCATTAACCTGCGCTTGTTTTCCAAATTAGAATTATTGGGTGGCTTAAGAAATTGAATATTAGAGTATGGTCAGCAAAACTATGAATAAGATTGCTGGTGGCAGAGAGAAGATCGTTAATGTGAAGAAGAAACAGAGATGGTGCCAGTACTGTGCCCTGGGGCACCCCAGCATTAATTGGATATAAGCTGGACGAATGACCATCTACAATAACTGATACACGTTAATAAGAAAAGAAACTGGAGAGCCAAGAACAAAGCCTATGGGAAAGACCGTAGAAAAAAAGTTTGTTATGAAGCCCATCATGCCATAGCTGATCAAAAGCTTTAGATATGTCAAGAGTACCGATCTGTGATTAACCAAGAAACTCAAGGGACTTGTTCTAGTTGTGTGAGACAAAGGAAAAAAGATCAGCTGTGAATCTTCTGTGACGGAATCCATACTGTCTGTCATGTAAAATTTTGTGTTTTTTCAAATACTTTAAGATTTGGGAATTAATGAATTTTTCCATTACTTTGCAAAAAACAGAAAAAAGAGATATAGGTCTGTAGTTAGAAGGGAGAGTTTTGCATCTTTCCTTGGGGCCAGGTGGCATAGGTGCAGCTTTCCAGCTCTCCGGAAAAATGCCCGAGTCGTAAGAGAGTCAAAAGAGGCAAGTTAATATGGGTGCAAGCCCAAGAGCACATTTTTTTCAAAACGATTGCTGGTATGCCATCCAGCCCAGACGATTTTTTTGTATAAGAGAAGAAAGGATAAGCTTGATCTGTTTGACTTTAAAAATGATATCAAACATTTTATAAGGAACAGGGGCAACCGTTGAAAGAGGAAGATTAATGGATGGATCGAGAGTAGAATTTGCAGCAAATTGATTGGCAAAAAGTTCGGTTTTTCCTTTAGAGGTAGAAACAATTTCATCTTCAGAGATTAGGGGTGGAAAAGGAACTGTGCAAAAGTTTTGATTAATATTTTTGGCAAAGAACCAGAATGATTTTCTGTCGTTCGGGCAAGAGAGCACTTTATCTTTTATCAGATTGTTAAAACGGTCTTGGTCTCTGAAATAATTTGATTTCTTGCTTTTAACTAGTTTTAAAACCCTATCCCGAAAACCACATTTGGCGGATTTTGAAGAAACTTTTTGTGGGCTTGGATTTTTAAAAATCTAGCTTTGTCACAGGATTTAAAAAACCATGGTTTGTGATATGGAGGTTTGAAGTTCTTTTTGGTAGGAGGAATATGGGTCTCAATGACTAGTTGAATTGTTGTTTGCAAATTTTGGAGGGATCGTGAGCGGAAAAGCAGGTAGGATCCCAAGGAAGGATCCATAGGAGTATAGAAAGTATTTTGGTTAATACAGGCAGTTTTTTATTAATACAGTTAGATCACTAAAAAAATGTCTTAGGCAAAAAAGAACTTGGTCTAATTTTAGATTTCAGTTATTTAGGAGGCCGAGATTTTCGGGTAGGAACTTGAACTCATTTTGCACAAGTGTTTTTTTGGGTATCACTTCTTTTTTTTCTGAGTTCAGTTAATGAAAAAATGATTGAGGGGAAGTGATAATTCTCCTCCAAATATGAGTTTTTTAACAGTTTTATTTATGAGGGTAGACAAGTTCTGTAAACCTAATTTAAAAGTAATTTTTCCAAATAGAACGGGGTTTTGCATCCAACACACCATTTCTTAATCTTCACTTTTCCAAAATTGGCGCCAATTCGGAAAGCATATTGTGGTAAAATATACCCAAGAATTTTGAAAAAAAAATACTTTTTGTTAATGGTACTCTTTTTTAGTATTTCTGAATATGGTCAAAGTCGAAAAAAAACTTTATTTTTATTTGTGATGTGTCCCATAGTAATATTTACTCTAGGTTTTTTAAATATATCCAATAGCTTTTATAGATATTTATTTGGCTCTAGATGCATTACACTAATCAAAATTTGATCTACGCGGAAACGCCAAAAGCGGGTAGGTGCTACTAGGGTTTTTAGGGTCGCTGATTACAATGAAAGGGTCGGTTAACCTCCATCACGTCAGGTTCAAGGCCATTTAAAGGTCTAGTGAAAAAACAAATCATTGGAAAAATCTGGAAAAATTCATGCATTTGTTTTCGAAGTCGCTGAATCCGAATCCGGCGTCTATTTACATTAATCTCAGAAGTAATTCAAGGTCATTTCAAGGTTATTTTAAAGTGTTTTTGGGATAAAAATGTTAAGTACAATTCGAAAAATCTAAAAAAAAATCGTACGTTTGTTTTCGAGGTCGGCAAAATTTTAAGGTCATTTAACCTTTTTAAGGTCAGAATTAAGGTCATGTTGAGAAAAAAACATGAAAATATGTGACAAAAATAAAGTGTATAAAAAGATCCAAAGTGTAACTAAACGCCGGATTCGGATTCACCGACCTCAAAAATATACACTTGAGTTTTTCCAAATGGTTTTTCTTCACTTGACCTTCAAATAACCTTAAAGCTGACGTGATGGAAGTTAACCGACCCTCTCATCATAATCAGCGACCCCAAAAACCCTAGTAGCTCCTAACCGCGTCCGGTGATCCCGCGTAGATCAAATGTTGACCCGTGTTATCAGACATTTTACAAATTAATAGTTTCATTTTACATTTTCAGATGGACGAGTTTGTGATATAAAGGGAATATTATGCTTAAATAAATTTGGATCTCTCTATGAAGCGACTAAATGTTATTGCCCTCAACCATGTAATTTAATGGTGTATTTAAAACAAGTGCCGAAAATCACCAAATGGTAAGACATTTTCCTAATAAATTAGAAATTTCTTTTTCACTAATGTATTAAATAAAAATATATGTAAGCCCATGTATGCTGAAGCCATCAAGCAAAGCTCTGCTATGCTTGATGGCTTCAGCATACATAATAAATCGATAACAAATTTTCAGCAAGTATTTTCCTTTTTAGGGAAATGGGATACTTTGATCAAAGAATTACATTTAGGTGGGGACTTATGCCACCAACTACTAAATATCATAGGAACATTATGTTTGGATTTCAGGAGTTAATTGGTAAGTTATTTAGGAGTCTTAGGTATTTATTTTATTAGTTCATAATAATCACAAATGGTCCAAATAAAAAACGTATCTCTAGAGTAGAGCTGTCAAAACTCGAAATACCTGAAGTAAAATTTTACTTCAAGTACTTTTCTGTACTTAAAGTATTTTACCTCAAGTACTTTTTATTAGGAAGTACTTGTACTTGTACTTGAATAATTTATATTAAAATACTTACATTTTTACGTCATTTGAACAAGTAAATTACTTGAAGTATTTTTCTAAGTACTTAAAGTATTACGATGTACTTGAAGTAAAAAAAATTAAGTAAACATAAAGTAATTAAAGTAAAAAGAAATTAATCAAGAATGCCAATTTATTCACGTTAGATAATCGCGCAAACAGGAAGATCACCCGACCTTTGCTGACTCTGATACATTATAGCTCTCAATTCAATTGTTAATGGCACCAAAAATGGTAAAATTACAATTATTTTTAAATTCCTTTAATATTATAGGTACGTTAAAAAAACATCAAAATATTGTATAAATATTTCTTTTAAACTTTTTGGAAAATATTATTTGTTTCTAACACCACTTAAAGATACCTGTATGTAAAATTTTATTTTACAATCTACCAGCTTTATTATTATTTTTTTTAATATGGAACTAACTTGTTTTATTAAGTAATTATAATACTTAAAGGTTTATGACTTTAGGGTACGTGCATTAGTTTAACATACGTTTGTTGTTGGAGAAAGAAGAAAAATGATTATTAAAAGGGTAAGAGTGCAGAAAATATTGGGTTAATCACTAATTTTGGGAAGTCATAAGGTTTTAAAATATAAAATAAAAAATACATTCGGATCGAATTAAAAAATTATATTGGACCTCCAAACCCGAAAAATTATTCAAGAAAACAACTTTGCTAAAATCTCAAAACATATATCACAATAACAGACTTTACAGGTAAGGTAAATCGTTAAATTATCAAAGTATACATTTTCTTTTGCGCTAATACATTTAACTTAATGTTATTAAAAAATGCTTGTCAAGTAAAACTATTTTTACTATCAGTACTTTTATTTACTTTAGTTATCAATACTTTGTTTTACTTCAAGTACTTTGTTTTACTTTAAGTACTTTGTTTTACTTCAAGTAAAATACTTGAGTAGTCCTTCAAGTACTTTTTGAATTAACTTGAAATAGCAAGTACATTTTAACGAGTACTTGTACTTGAAGACTTGAAGTACTATTTGAAAGTACTTTGACAGCCCTGCTCTAGAGTATAATGTGTGACAATCTATATTTTAAACCAATAAAAATGTAGACTAAGTAGAATTTAAGGAAAACATGAAATTTATTTAATGCTTTCAACGCGCACATCTAAAATTTTATCTTTTCCTATAAAAGAGTTTATTTGGTAACATATACTAATAAAATCATAAAAATGTCATTAACAAAACACAGCTACAATTAGAAGTTAATATTTTTATAGTAAATATACTGGACTTTTTAGTAATTACCCATTTTGTGTTTTTGTATTAATTCTTAATTATTTAAATATCCTACAACTGTTAAAAATCCATCTATAGGAACATTGGCTTATATGGACTACAAAAAGTGGGGGATCCAAATGTTTAGTTCAAAAATTAAATAAAATATTGTAAATAAAAATTAAATAACCTTTCAAAATTATTTAATATGTTTTAAATAGGGGCCTGAGCCTTCCTGGCCCCCGCAAGTATATGCCACTGCATAGCAACATTTATAGCTAAAGTTAAATCTTTTGTAAACTAATTTAATCCATTACTTTTTTAGTTTCACTGGGAGGAGTCTTATCCCTGTTTTTGGGAATGAGTTTTTCCAGTTTTCAAGAAACGCTTTTTCTATGCTGGGAATATTTTTACCCATATCGACAAAAAAAGGAAAAACGTTTAAAGATAAAACCAGTAAAACAAGGAAAGTTAGGTGTTATTCATATATCTGTCAGATATAACTTATTTAGTGTAAACTTACCAATCATAATATTGTTCAACTTTGACCTTTTTAAAAATGAGTATGCTATTAACTATTGCTAATACTGTAATTTATGATAGGACATAATATATTATTAGTGTATTTAGCTTATTTTTATTTATAAAAAAAATAAACATTAGATTATTAGGTGCGAAATATAACATTTCTATTTGGTTATTCAAAGTTCGGCGTAGACACAACTACTGAAATATTATATGAGATTTTAATTTTAGAGGGTGTAAGATAATAAGACAAACAAATCCTTGACTTATAATATAAAAAAGTGGTCCAATATTAAAAAATATTTGAATAGATTCGGCAATATAAAAAAAAATCCCAAAGTTTTAATTTTATTATTTCCTGGTGTTATCGTCGTTCGAAATCTTTAAAGTTTTGAGGGATATTTTTATGTAGTTTTACGGTCATTGTTATTTTTTTATATTGTGGGGAGGGTATAGGTAGGGGCTCTCCTTCCAAAGTGCATTCCAAATGCACTTAGTCATTTTACGAAGGCCCCAAAGTCCAAAACAATAAATCTTGTATTCGATTGTTTTTCTATGTTTTTTTATGCTTTGGGGGTGGTCATTATTCCAAATTTACGACGAAAGCCGCCTGTTCCCCAAAGGGTTTATAAAAAACTAATTTATTTTACAGTTGGGTAATGATAATTGAGAAAAAGTGTAAAGGTACTTAAGAGGCTTATTTTGGTAGCTTTTAGTTCTGCTATATCTCCTTTTTGGGGCTAAATTAAAAAGAACCACAATGGAAATTTTAGCTTACTTTTTTAAAACTTAACTTACTATGGTGAAAATCCTCTTTGGCTTTGAGTTTCGTCATTTTTATAGAGCGGAAAACATTTTTTAACTTGGTTTTTAATTCTTTGGGTCATTAAAACAATTATTTAAATACGAACCTGGGCTTCTTATTTATTGTTTTTAAAATTCTTTAAAAACAGTGATGTATCATCTTTTCATACATTTATTTAGGGAAAAAGTTTCAATGATAATAGATGATATAGCAGAACATTATATGGCATATACAATTAAACCAAGATGGAGAAAAGTTCTTTAAAATCTTTTTTTTGTAATTAAACAAATGCTGGAGTGTTTTATCAGTTTTGACTCTAACTTCTGAAAAAGTTTACACAATACTTAAAGTCCTAACAAGATTTAAAAAAAAATTCTTCTGGTGATAACAGCAGTGACATAAGCAAAATACGATATGGTGGATGTTATAAATAAAAAAAATTTTCCCTTCCAGTCGAAAAAATTTCTTTAATTATTTATTTTTAATCAAAAATATTTTGTAATGTTTAACCAGTTTCGGCTCTAACTCCTGAGAAAATTTACACAATATTTGAAGCATTAATCAGGTTTTAAAACAATTTTTAGTGGTAATAACACACAGCAAAAGTTGTTTTGACTTTCTATCCGGAAAGAGCTTGTTTTTAAAATTTATCTGTAATCAACGATATTCTGTGGGGCTTTACCAGTATCTACTTTAATTCTGAGAAATTTATAAATTTTGAGCCCTTAAAATTAAAAAAGTTTAGGGTATAATCATATTAGGGATACGAAACT
>JAHBCN010019476.1:0-16046 GCA_019359885.1 Listronotus oregonensis
AATTATTTCAATGTATTTTCCGGTTTTAGAAAAACAACTAGACAAATGTTTTATTAGTTGTTATTCGAATGACTAGGTTATCAATTAATTTCATAATTGTTTTGTGTATTTTTAGTTGCGTTTACTATAATTGTTGATAAATAGAAAATCGTGCGTTAATTGGAGCTATTAATGAATGATTTTGTATACGATAATAATATTTTTAAACCATCCATGATTTTTTTCCACTTGAAGCCAATACTTTTCTTCCATCTTCTTAAAGAGTCGATGGAAAACTTAAAATATTTAATTTCTTTCCTGAACTTTTGTCTTATTTTTGCCAATGTTACGTATTTTTTTCTGGTATACATAGATTAAATTGTGTTTCTAAATATATTTTGTAAATATGTTGTAATTTTGAATTTTTGTGGTCTTCTGCTTGGAAGACATACTGGAAGCGTAATCCTGCTCTGATTTTATCCCATTCTTCTTTATATTTGCGATCGTTGTTGGGTTTAATTTTGTTGCATCTGCGGCTCGCTGTATTAGTTAGTCTCAATTTGAAGTGCGATTCCGTTTCAGACTTGTTTCTTTTACAGTTGAATAGAAGCCAAGATATTTAAAATTATCAGCTGCGTTTGTTCATTATACCTATTATATATTTTTTTCGGCATTATTTAAAACTTTTCGAAATAACTCTCGACAACAAGTCGACACAGCAATGTGTTTGATTGACAGTGCCGGATATTTCACATAACCAAAATTATAAAAAACGAATAATCATCCGACTAAACCACGATAAACAAACATGACGTCATTACAAATGTGTATAATTTCGATTTCAGCTACACAAATTACGTTTAAAACAAAGCCATGTCTTATTATGCAAGATACTGCAATTCCTCGCACGAAGGAATATTTTTCTAAGAAATTTAATTTATTTCATAAAAAATAAATTACTGTTTATTAGGCTAAGAAATGCGGATGTCTTAATTTGCTTGACGGCTATAAAGCTATGTTGTAAATATGAATTTGTAACCCTTGTTTCGGAAGATACTAAGGTATAATGGTTTTGGCACTACACCATTGCAACCAAAGTAACTTATATTTGCTTCGTCCTCGTAAAGCTAGAACAATTAATTAATTTACAAATATATCGAACTTACAGAATTGCCTTGGTCCAATTGTTTTGCATGCAGTTTCTGGATGCGACACCACATCGTTTCTGTTTAATAAAAGCAAAAAAGCACGCTTGTCTAACTTAAAGAAGAATCCCCAACTGTTTGAAGCGCTTTATTTTATACCAAAACCCAAGGGCGGCTCGTGCCTTGGTATATCGGGGAGCTAAAAAAGAACGTCGGACAATCCATTTTTTTAGTGTTTTGTATAATATACAAATCATTTTCTGTGTTCAGTTTTATGTATAGAAATAAAAATATGTGTGGGAGGGCGAAAATAATTTCCGTCACATTAAATATCGTTAAGGAATATTTGGCGCGAATTCATGAGATTGAGTGTCAGGCAATTGGCAACGAAAAATTAATAATGTTAAGATTGGGGTTTTTATTCACTTTTTTGGATAATTAAATTAAATACAAAATATCATATTTAAAGTCGTTGTCAAGATTTTACTAAAATTATATAAAAAAAACCAGAAGTTTAAACGAACTTCGACACTTCATGTATGAATTACTTTAAGGCAGGGACTGTCAGGTTAATTTAACCATATCAGGTAAGACACACCGTATAAAAGGGTTAATTTAGACATTAGGCATTTTTTTTAAATAGCAGAAAACGTGGCGAAGGAGTACTAGGTGTGGCTATTGTTTTGAAAAGAACTAGGTTTAAGTAAGTATCTTAAGGCCCTACTGACTGCCTCCCTTCTTCGGGTGGGCCCAAAAAAAATTTTTTGCGCCCGTCCAAAATTGCCCCATAGACCGGGGATATTTTAGCCTCCGTTTAAATATAGCATTATATAATATAACCCCTCTCGCGGGGCTTTTTTGAACCACTAAAAATCCCTATTTTTCATTTATTAACGCTCAAATGTTATTTTTGAGCGTTAGTAAATGAATAAAAAATTAATAAAGCTCAGTTTGAGGTTGGTTCTTTATTAAATAGGAACAAATAAACTTAACCACATTAAATCCTCTTTAAAAACAATTGAATAGGAACAAATAGGTAATAACAGTTTTGCAAAACCACAAAAAAAAGGGATAGTAAGTAGGTAAACTAAAATTAAGATTTAAATGAAAATGAAAACAAATCTTCGCAAAACTTAAAAACTGCATATTTTCCGCCCTTGTTTTGTACAGGGTCTTTCAAGATTTTAAGAACCATATCTGGACTTACATCATCTTGGTCTCTCTTGAGTGAATAAATAAACCCGTCAAATTTTTTAGGCAATTTAAGAAAATCTTACTGTCAATGGTGGTTGCACATTTTCAGAAAAAGATATTATTTTGCCCAGCGGTGCATTTTTTGATATTTGATGACTACCCAATTACCAATACATGAAGCTATGGAAAATATTTTAGGTTCTCTGAGAGTTATCAGAGGAACTTCATCATTAGTAGAACTGCCGTATCCTGGACTGACAGACGATTCTTTCACTGTGTATTGGTGTTGGACATCATCACGAATTTTAGGCTGATCTCCGAGGGGGGCTTCGTCATCCCTAGCACTGACAGTACCATATTGGTGGAACACAGGGAGATCATCACTATTAAAGCTTTCAGGACCGTCATCTGAACTGTCATCAACCAATTCTAAATTGTCCTCATTTCCAGATGTTGAACTTGTACTTTCTTTTCGGTATCGTGTTCTTTTTTTGCTTCTTTCTCCTGATTCCAGGAAGGTATGAGGTTCATTAATAGGGCGATAAGATCTTCTCTTTGTCTTGACAGACATCGATACAGCTTTTTCCTTAGAAGTACTTGCAATATCATCTGCGCATATACTCTTCCCAGGCTCAACAGCTACTCTCTTTCGTCTCGGTTTTTCTCCTGGACTACCTTCGTTTGATCCTTGCATTTCTTTTAGAAGGTCAACAACTGCATCAGAAACAAGTGATTGAAATTTTCTCGTGAAACTGCTTTAATAATTGCGGAAATGCATCCTTTGTCAGTAATGCTAATTTACGTCCTGGTCCCTTTTTCCATTGCGTCGGAATTTCTCTCCAGTATTTTTTCAAAGGTGCATAAAATGCAACGTCAAGTGGCTGCATAAGATGAGTCGAATTACTGGGCAGACAAATAAAATGAATATTAAGCTCTTAACACTTTGCGAGAACATCCTTTGAGAAATGGAAAGATAAGTAATCTCCTATTAACACCTGTAAAACAAAAAACAATATAAGATAATTAAGCTCAAGCTAAAATTGTAATTGTAATACCTTTTGCTCATATTTTTCTCTAAAAAAAGGGACAACTACCGTGTGAAATCAGTCCTCAAAACAGACCGCATCGAACCACCCACTACGAGATCTATTGCATCGAGCTCGGTCTGGCCCACCAACAATCCAAGTGTTCCACATGTTTTGTGACTTATATACTTCATATTCTGGTAACATTTGACCATCAGCTGTACCTGCGTACATTAGGCTAATGGCCGTTTTCGTGCTGTTGACTTCGCGCTCTGGATATTGTGAGTCCCTTTTAAAAATAAACTTTTTGTCTCAGGATATTCAGTTAAGTTTGTCTCATGGAAATTAACAATTAGCCCGGATCGGTGATTGTTAAAACCTCTTTGGCGTTGCTAAAAAATTCATCAAGTTTACTTCTGCTCATTGCTGCTCTTGTTGTGAAAATATTGGCCGATAGTCTATGTGAAATTCTTTCTTTGTGTCTCTTTAGGAAACTGGTAGCTCAGTCTGAGCCGGGAAAATTTTTATTTAGACGTCTTTCTTGTACGCCTTTTTTTACCAAGATAATATTTAACTAACATCCGCAGGTCTCACCTATCAAATGGAAATCCCCACGATGCTACAAGATGTAAATGGTCAAATATATTTTCTTCTTCTTCGGTTAGGAGACATGGCCTTCCTGCACTTATTTGAGTGGCCTTTTTCTTGGCCCTTAGAGCTAGTATCGTCTTAGAAATTTTATATTTGTCGGCTGCTTCTTGAAGATTTAAAGACTTGCTTTGAACTTCTTGTATGGCCTTATTCCTGTATTCCCGTATCATTTTTTCCTACAAAAATTTAAAAGAAACAAATAATGGGGCTATAATGGACAGCGGGATTATTTTGGATTTTTTGTCTAAAATTACCCCTGTTAAGGAAAAAGGCCATAAAATTTCCAAAAATAAAGCAACGAAAGCATTCATTTGTAAAATTGTTACTTACACTCCTACTACTTACTCCACCACCATATATTTAAATTTACTTATCTCTATCGCTTTCTACGGAGAGAAGTTTGACCACGTAATTTTCCGCCCGTTAACAACCACCTCAACTCGACTGCCACTACTGAACTAAACAACCTGTTCCGACTACGCATTTTATACTAAACAACTTCACTGATGGTATTTGACCTTGAAACCGTCACTGGCCGCTCAATCGGAAGAATGCTTCTTAGCCATAGTTGCCATATTAGACCTGGAGCCGAGAGGGTTTTTGCATGTATCATAGGACCCACACCGAGGCTTTGGGGGCTGATAGACATCGTTATTTCCCACTTTTAATTCTCGGTATGGCATCCCTAAAGTGTAGCTTTTAGATGGGGTGAATTTTCAAACGTGTAATTGATATCCATGCCCCTGGATCATAGGCCCCACTTTTATTCTTGTTTTATGTCGTCAAGGAGGTCAAAGTCCGAACCAATGCCATACCATACGAATTTTCCTGTGACCCTGTCTTGTTAACAATAAACTGTAGAACAAAGATTTCAAAATGCCATACCTCTGGGGCATCGCCAAGTGACCGCCATAATGGGGCGTTCATTGCTTAAATGACATGTTTGCCCCATTATGGCGGCCACTTGGCGATGCCCCAGAGGTATGGCGTTTTGATTATTTGTTCTACAGTTCATTGTTAACAAAGATCACGAAATAACAGCATGGGGCCATGGTCTATGTCCGAAGTGGGAAAATTACACCTTACGAGTCGACGGACCTACTACGCACATATTGAATGGCATATTGGAATCGCAACTTGGCGACCGTCTACGACATAATCAGATCATGGCCTATGATCCAAAGGCATGGATATTAATTACACGATTGAAAAATCACCCCTCCTAAAAGCTACACTTTAGGGATGCCATACCGGGAATTCAAAGTGGGGAATAACTTTGTCTATCAGCCCCCAAAGCCTTGGCGTGGGGCCTATGATACATGCAAAAACCCTCTCGGACCAGGTCTATATTGTCATACGCGGCATAATTTTCAAAGTATCCCAGCGAGTCCAAAATAACCACGTTATACGGCATTTAAGAAGTAATAGTGTAAATTTTATTTATTTTTAAGGTGCAAGAATGGCTCGGTAATCCCAATTCCAGTCAAAAAAACAAGAAGTAGCACCTCAGATCTACTAAAACAATTTTTTTATAACTGCAAAAAATGCATGTGAACGGAATTGTTCCTGTAAAAAGGCATTAGATACGCCCCAAAATATGGAATTACTTGTACTAATGCTTCTAAGACTTTTTCTAAGCAAAAGGTCAAATTTCAAAAGCTGCTCTATATTAAATTTGTTTGTAAAAGCAAAATGTGTTACTTAAGTTACTTTTAATTCAAAATTTTAATTTATTTTTAATGTACCATCATTTTAAAAAGCCGTAACTTTTTTATTTTGGGAGCCACAATTTAATTTTTTTACCAAAAATGCATTATTTTAGACTCTAAAAATTAAGTATCCACATCATTTTTTTAGGACGTCAATAAAAAAAGACAGAGGAAGAAAACTTTTATTTCATTTAGCAGATGTAAGAATACAAACACCAACTTCAAGAAGTTAAGAATGCGATAGTATCTTTCAAAGACCACAAAGCGCCAGGCAACGATGGTATAAATGGAGAACTGCTAAAAAAGGGAGGAAACGTTCTGCACCAAAGAATATATGAAATAATTTTAAAAATATTGGAACAATAGAGAATACCTAAAGAATCCAAGGCCTCGAATCGGGCAGAATATAACCCTTAATAAGTTCAACTTCGAAGTGGTTAAGGAATTAAGTACCTAGGAGCGGTAATCACGGATGACAATCGAGTGAAAAAAGATGTCTCAGCACGAATAATGGCGGGAAATAGGGCGATAACTCTTTTACAACATTATTTAAATCTAAACTGTTAAAGAGACAATCCATACCAACTTTGTACAGGTCAATGATTCGCCCAATAGTTACTTATGGTAACGAAACCTGGAACCTCAACCAACGGCAATTAAATAAGCTCCTTGTGTTTGGGAGAAAAGTTCTCAGAATGATATTTGAACCCAATAGAAACAAAATAACAGGAGTGAGGAAAAGACGCCACAATGCTGAACTGGCGGCAATGTATGGCAGTAAAAACATAGTCAGGCACATAAAAGCTAACCGAATAAGATGGGCAGGTCATGTAATAAGATCAGAGGACCACAGATTCATAAAAACAGTATTCCTTGAGAGACCAGATGGCAGAAGATCAATAGGTAGACCCAAAAAAAGATGGAAGGAGGCTGTCGCAGCAGATTTATCTAAAATGGAAGTCCAGCAGTGGCAAGTGGAAGCACAAGATCTTAGGAGATGAGGAGCAATAGTGGATGCGGCTAAGACTCACCCAGAGTTGTAAGGTCAGGAAAGAAAAAGAAGAAGAAGACGTAAATAAAAAGTTATTCTTAAAATAAAAAAAAACAAGATGGCGGATATTTCTTTATATTTGTCATCGTAAGATTTAATGGGACATTTAGTATGTTAATTTAAACAGTATTTTTTACACACTGAGAAAAAGAATAGATTGTCTCTAATACTCGTATGTTCTACCCCAACATCAATATTGCCGGTACAATCTACGCGCGACCGATTTATCGACGACTAACGACTGACGACTTTGCAACAATAATTCCAGGCCTGACCATTGTTGGCAAGTTTATTTATTTTATAATATATTTATTCCAGACGGCTGCACGAACTTTTTTTTGTTTGACGTTGGTATATCCGTCTGACGGGATCGCAACATCGAAGAGTAGTATAACGATGTTTTAATGCTTATTTAGTTATACACCAAGGCTGTTTTATTGACAGCCGGCTAATAGTAATTTAAATTTCACTAACATGATTTAGTTATAACTTTTTTTTCACCTTTTAACTCGCAGACTAATTAGTCAATTGAAAACTACGTAAAAGGTTGGGAAACGCTGGACTTGACAAGACCACTTGTCCCTTATGTTTTTTGGGGCGCTGATTACGAAAATGGGGGTTAGAACTTGCAGCAATGGTCGGAACACCCCTAAAATTGCAAAAGACGCCCCTAAATAGGGGTGGGTTTTGGAAAAAAATTACATTTCGCAAACTAAGCCATGTTATATGTTTTTGGGTCGCTGATTTCGAAAATTGGGATGTCGAGACTGGAAAATTTGTGTTACACCCCCACATGTGAGAAACACCCCGTCCAGTACATTCCAAATTAATTTTAATTTTTGAATAAAAAGTATCAAGATTTTTCTGATACTTTCTTTAAGTCTTTATTTAAAGTGATCTTCCGAAAACAAGAATTACCCGAAAACAAAATCAGGGGTCTTTCTCGCATGTGGGGGGTGTAACACAAATTTTACAGTCTCGACACCCCGATTTTGAAATCAGCGACCCAAAAAACATATAAGATGGCTTAGTTTGCGAAATGTCAATTTTTTCCAAAATCCACCCCTATTTAGGGGCGTTTTTTGCAATTTAAGGGGTGTTCCGACCATTGCTGCAAGTTCTTACCCCCATTTTCGTAATCAGCGCCCCAAAATACATAAGGGACAAGTGGTCTCGTCAAGTCCTGCGTCCCTTTTACCGTAGTTTTCAATGGACTAAATATCTAAGCAGTAAAATGTACAACTTTGCCGTTATTTAACCGCCGCTTACTCACCCCTTATGAGATCCCAGTAGTAAGATTTAAATTTTAGTCTGTTTAAATATTTTTAAAATTATTTGACGCCGGTAACTATATAAAAAAATAAAAAAGAAACAAAACGTTTAAATTAAGTAAGTACATAAGACCAGAAGTAGGAGACAAGACAGGGAATAGAAATCCTCTTTTCAAAGTTCTCAGAGGTATTAACGTCCTTTAAGTTGAGGCCCTTGGAGAATGTATCCATTAAATAAATTAGGTCACGTATTTTTATTTTTAAAGATATCATTTGTTACATTTTTTTTTAAATAGAAATTTAAGAAGAATAATAGCTTTTTAATGAAACATTTTTACTTTTTTATGAAAGTTGACATAATATAGAAATTTAGTTCTAACAATATAATTAAACACATTTAATTTCTTGTACTGCAGTACTGGGTCATTCAACAGGGATTAAGCAGGGTCGTGTTCTTGGCGTATTTAAGGATGCGTCCGATATTATAAAAATTCTACTGCCGTGCGTTTTGTTATTAGGGATCTATACTGCCCAAAAAAGTATATTTTCCTTCTATTATACAAACGAACCAACGTACCAACGTACAAACGTACAACGAACAAACGTACAAACGTACAAACGTACAAACGTACAAACGTACAAACGTACAAACGTACAAACGTACAAACGTACAAACGTACAAACGTACAAACGTACAAACGTACAAACGTACAAACGTACAAACGTACAAACGTACAAACGTACAAACGTACAAACGTACAAACGTACAAACGTACAAACGTACAAACGTACAAACGTACAAACGTACAAACGTACAAACGTACAAACGTACAAACGTACAAACGTACAAACGTACAAACGTACAAAAGTACAAACGTACAAACGTTTGCACGTTTTTACGTTTGTATCATGGAAGGAAAAGATAACTTTAGGGCAGTATAGATCCCTACTAACAAAACGCACAGCAGTAGAATATTTATGATTTCGGAAGCATCCTTAAATGACCAGTATCCCATGTAACATTTTTTGCCGGTCATGTACATTTAATATAATCGCATTGTCAGCACTCTTTATTGGCAAGGCAACAAGGTATCCATAAGACACAAAAGTGGTCAGTTGACCGTTATTGGGCCATGTGTTCCTATTAATGTAATGACATCCATCATAAATTATGTTATGATGTTAGGATGATGGCATTCATCATTAATAAGTTGTGGCAAAAAACATGCGTTTGTGATGCTGGTATCCATCATTAAATAAGAATTGCCAAAAATATCTGTTTTATATAAAGGCATCTTTCTATTTTTTTTCTAATGGCAATAAAATGCATTTTTACTACCGTCCAAGGAACTAAAATGCGCATAAATAATGCACCATAATGTGTGTTTGTGTACAGGGTGTCCCACATAAATTGAACCACTATAACTTTGGTAAACAAATGAGATAAAAAGACAAGTTAAATGGAGAAGTTGTTTAAAGAAATGTATTTTTTTAGTATTCTTACATATACATACATATACACAAAAATTTTAAATTTAAATGGCAAACCACATATATTATTGCATAAGTTTTTACTTTGGATTCTACATAAAATTTAAAACCTTTTGGCTATTTATACTCCTATATCCAAAGTTAGTACTTTCGGAGTTTTAAACAGTTAAAAATGGCATTTCTTAAACTTCAATCACCTACTAAGTAAAAACTTCACTATGGTGCCAACTATAAGTAGTACTATGATGGTACCAAATAGGTACCAAATAGTATATATATAGTAATATAGTCCCTATATACAGTAATATATGGAGTGTTATATTTAAAACTACAAGTTACAATTCACTTAACAAATTTTGAATTAAACTTTTTTTCATGTCGCTTTCAGTTTTCCCAGTAATATATGGTTCGCTCTTTATAGTACACTCCGTACAATGTACAGTTTTTAATTTATAATGCCCTGGAAGAAAAGAGTACATTAATTATTAGGAGAGCTATATATAAACTAGACCGGAAAGTATTTTGTCTATTTTCCTTTGTAACATTTTTTTCGATTTAATAAGATCAAATTTATTTTTTCCGATGCTATATAAAATGAGATGATAAAGCCTGTTTTTTTTAATAAATGACATGTTGCTCCAGACAACTGCAGGTATTAAAAACAGCTGCGGTGTGACAAAAGCCCCACATGATTTATTGCTTTTACCTCGTTATCAACCTAATATTTTAGCACATAATACTTTATTTAGAAAAAAAAATCAAAAGAAAACACTTGGAAATAGTAAGTATACAAGTGACAATTACTCACAATTTTCAGACATAGGAAGAAATATTTTAAAGAAGGTAAATGTACAAAAAAAATATTATTATATATATATATATATATATATATATATATATATATATATATATATATATATATATATATATATATATATATATATATATACAGGGTAAGTCTGTAAATGAGACCCCGTTTATTGCTTTAAATATTCAAATTGGGAAAAAAAAGTTTTATACAAAAATATTTTGGTTTTTGCTGCTCTATATTTTGCAAACAACGTTATGTATACAGGGTGTATCAAAAAGTCCGTACAAGAACAAAGTTCACTTTTTTAAATGACTCTCCATATTTTTTGTTACATTTTTGTTTTCTGCATAAAATTCTGGATATTTTTTATTCAACATATTATATCCCTATATTCTACTGTTTACGAGATATTCGCATTTAAATACAAATTTAGAAGGGAAAAATCCGCTAATCTTTTAATCTTGTTTAACGTTTCTATGGTTTCAGCGGTTCTTTGAGAATTGCATAATAACCATATATGCTATAGAGATTAATAAAAATGTCATTAATCTAAAAAAAAATGTTTTAATCGTTTTTTTCTTGTTTAAGGTTTTACCTATTTCTACTCATCATGTGATATCTAATTACTTATTAATTATTACTATGGCTGTTTTGTCACTCTACTAAAACCATAGAAACGTAAAACAACATTGAGAGATGAGCGGATTTTTTCATTCTAAATTTGTATTTAAATGAGAATATCTCGTTATCAATTGAATAGAGGGATATGATATGCCAGATAAAAAATATTTAGAATTTTATGTATTTATGTATATATATATATATATATATATATATATATATATATATATATATATATATATATATATATATATATATATTTATATACATATTAATTTAAATGTGTTTAATAGTTTAATACGACAAGTCCCTAATAAAAAAAAAATAAATAGCTATAAAGCCGAGAGAAAATGGATTCAAACAAAATATTTACAGCTGTTAAGAGTCTGAAAACTAAAACTAGTTTATTTACAGAACTGCATAAAAATACACTACATTAAGGCAGAACAAAAACACTCAAACTTTAAGTCTTTCGCGCCAATTCTTTGGCAACAAGTTTCCATCTTGTTGCTCTTAATTTAAAAAGGAAAACCTTTAGTTTTCTACAAACAATCTTCCACTTGTTGCTCTAATTTGAGAAGAGCAACTTTTAGTTGACAACTTTTAGTTTTCTACAAACAATCTTTTGTCAACTTTTAGATGTTAACTCTGGTGTAAAAACCCAAACCCAAAAAACCCAGAAAACCAAATGAGTCCAAAAACATCAACCAACCACCTCCTTTTTCCAAGTTATGAAGTAATTTTATCTTTTCGACCCCATGGCGGTGTTTGTGCGTACGTTCGCAACGACCTGGAGTTTCTAACCTTGAATCGGGTAGGTCTGATATTTTTGGCTTAAACTTACTTTTAGATCTTTTACCAAATTCATCTGCTGTATATACCGGTCCCCATCTAATAATTCCCAAACCGAGTTCTTTGATTTGCTTTCAATAAAGATCGACACTATTATTTCCCAGTTTCCATTGGGAAGTAATTGTCCTCGGGGATTTTAATGTTCATAATAAGGACTGGTTAGGTAAACTGATACACAAGGCAGAGCTGCCGAAAATTTCGCAATCAGCAACTCTCTCAATAATTTAATTATGGAACCTACTTACTTTCCTAGAGTTTCCACCCATAACTCTAACGCCCTAGATATCTTTCTTACTTCCACCCCCGAACTCCACCAAGCATCTGTAACTGCTTCCCTTGGTCGCTCTGATCATTGTTTGGTCACCGTATCATACTTCACACATTCTGAGGCAACTGAACGCATGTCGTCATGAACCGTCTGGCACTACAACTCGGCCGACTGGGATGGTCTGAGAGATTTCCTTGCCACCTACCCTTCGGATCCTACCTGCTTTTCTACTCACGATCCTTCCGAAATGTGTAAACAAATTACCGAAACAATTCAACTAGGCATTGAGACATATATTTCCCAAACCCAAAAGAACTCCATAACTTCAAATCACAAACCGTGATTTGCCAAGTCCTGTGACAAAGCCAGACTCTTAAAAATTTAAGCCCACACAAGGGTTCTTCAAAACCCTAGTCCCAAAAATCGGTAGGCTAGCATCAAAGCAAGAAATCAGTATAATCAGACTGTCTCAAAAGCCAAAGACCGTTTTAATAATCGCATAAAAGATAAAGTCCTCTTTTGATCGAATGACAGTAAAGCCTTCTGGTCATTTGCCAAAAATATCAGTCAAAATTTCCACAGAAATTCTTTTCCACCCCTAATTTTTAAAGATGAAATTGTTTTTACCTCGGAAGGATGAGCCGTACTATTTGTCAAACAATTTTCTTCCAATTCTACCCTTCATCCTCCCATTAATCTTTCTCTTCCAACTTTGTTAAGGAGTCCATCATTCCATTTAAAGAAGAGCTGTTTGCCTTGTAAATGATCCCACACTTACAGAAAAGCTTTCCCAGTATAATTCCTCCTCTGGCAGCTCCCAACAGAGCAACACGTAGTGCAACATTTATGCATCCTTTTACAGTTCAACTAGAGAGACTCCGAATTTCCCGTTTTTTTCGTTCCTTCATTCATAACGTGTCCAGACTAAAGAACCCCCTTCCCGCAGAAGTTTTCCTTTCTCCCCCAGTCTCCAAATATTTAAGTCCTGTGAGAACAAACTCCCTCTCCCCACACTCAAGACACCCACGGTACGTTAGTACTTAGGCTTTAGCCTTCGTGGACTGTCCAAAGATAAAAAAAATACAAATTTGATTCTAACCATTTGATCATAGACTAGTAATGTTTTACAAAAACACTAAAATCTTAAATTTTCATTGTCTTTATTTGTTAGTTGGTACGCAACGTTTCGGTTAGTAATATATCTTTAACAGTTTTCTAGTGAAAAACCAGTTATCATTTAAAAACGGTTAGAGATACATCACTAACCAAAACGTTGGTTACAAATAAACAAAAATGATAATGGAAGTTCAAGATTTTAGTCTTATTGAAACCATAATATTGTCTAAAACCTTTAAGAAAAAAGGATTGGTTAGTTATGGTTATATCCGATAGTATCTCTGCCAAACTTTAAGTAACTTATCATTGATAAAAAAACTTTAAAAAAATTATTATTTCCCGCAGGCATGTTTAAGCAGGCGACTATATTAAAAAATACAGTACATTACGTTTTTATTGAGAAACGTAGTCAAGTCAAAGAAGATAGGTGAGATGGGAAATAGAAATCCTTTTTCCGAAGTTCTTAAAGGCATTACTGGTCCGTTAAATTGGAAGCTGTAAAGAATTTATCCATTAGATGAATTGGATCAGGTATTTCAATTTTTTTTAAGATTTATGGAGCAAATAATATTTTTTTTTATTTTTATAACCTAAGAGTTCTTATAATTGGAAATCTTCGATTTATTACACTGGTCAACAAATAAATATTTTTTGCTGTGTTCGCGACTGTATTTTTTTATACCTTGGCCTAAGATTATTTTAAGTGTTTTAAAAAAAGTAAAACATGCTATATGAGAAACGTTTTTTTTTACGCCTCAGCAGCACAAGTAGTTGCCGATATACTCTGTTACCAGCTAAATTAGAACTGAAACCCAGTAGGTGCAAATTATGGTTTAAATGCTCTGTGTATTGAAGATAACTAAATGAGATTCTACAAATTGAATAAATATACAAAGTTTATTTACAATATATTACAGTTTTCTACACTACAATTATTTCGATGTGTAAATTGGGCGTATTAACAATTTTTAAACTTAAAATTTATTCTTTTGACAAATAATTGATTTGAAATTTTATTTACTTTAAATTCTTAAAAGAAATAAAAACGTTTTTAATTTACTTTTTTTTACTAGAATCGCCCTAATTAATTGTCAAGAGGTTGAAGGATTTAAACATAACTTATTATCTAAAGACAATAGTATCTGTTCACAATTTATCAAAGTTTTCTTTTACAAAAAACATGTAAAAAATTTTCAAATTTTACCAAAAAATTAAAAAAATTTGCTTTTAAATCCAAAAATTTAGTTACTTCTTTTGAAATTGAAATGTCTTACGGAGTCTATGAAACGCGAATTTATTTACGTTACGACACAATTGAGAATTTTTTTTATCACTATAAAGTTAGAAAAGTTAAAATCAAATTTATAAATTTTTTTTCCCCCTTTTAAAACCCCCCCTTTTAATTCTTATTCCCCTTTAATCTATCAATAAGGTTAAATATTAATTTTCTTTCTGCTTTTCCGGGTTTCCCCTTATGTCATTTTCCCCCTTTTAAAATTTTTCCCCCTTTTTTTTCAAGACTTTCCCCCACAGGCCATTCCCTTCTCTTTAAAACCTTTATTTTCCTTTTTTAACCCCCTTTAAAAGTTAAATTAAATTCGAAAAAAAATCTTGGGACTTATAACTTTTTTTGGGTTTGGGGAAAAAAAAAAAATAATTCACCCCACGGGGGAAAATTTGGGAAAACCCCGAAAAAAACAAGAACCAGTTTCTGAGAAACATTTTTTTATTTCCAACAGTGGCTCCCGTCTGGATTTTTTGAATTTTTTGAAGGAAAAATGGGCCCCAAAAACTTTTTTTTTAAAAAAAATTATTTTTTTTTCCTCGGTCAATTTAAAAAAATTTGGTTATTTTTTTTTTTCGTACGATTCACCGTTTTCCCATAAAAAAAATAAATTCCCTTTTTTTTCATCCACTGGACCAATTTACGAGAAAAAAAGATTTATGTAACTTTGAACAATAATTTTTTTAAAAAAGTTTCTTAGGTTAAAAAAAAATCTTTTTTAAAAAATAAAAAAACCCCCCCAACAATTTTTTTTAAAAAAAAATTTTAAAAAAATTTAAATTTAAAGAAATTTAAAAAATTTTTTTTTTTTTAATTTTTTAAAAACCCCCAAAATCAAAAAAAAGACGTTTAGGACATACACTATGAAGTTTTTTTAAAAAAAAGATTAAGAATCCCCCCTTTTTAAAAAATTTGCATGTTATTAAGAAACATCCCAATTTTTAAATTTTTTTTTTTACAAATCAGTTTAAAAAAAAAAAGATATTCTAAAAAATACGAAAACAATACAACAAAATTAAAAATTCCCCAAAAAAAATTAAAAATTTAAAAATTTTTTAAAAAAAAAAAAAAAATAAAAAAAATTTTAAAAAAAACTAAAACCTTTTTAAAGGAAACAAGGGTTCCAAAAAAAATTTTAAAAAACTTTTTAACCAATCAAAAATTTAAAAGAAAAAAAGGCCAAAAAAGAAAAAAACCCTACTTTAAAACCAAACAGTCAACAAGCATTTTCTCCCCCAAAAAAAGTTTTTACAAGGGGTTTTTTTCTCAGTTGATATTTTGGATTATATAATTTCAATTATCCTTTGGCAAAAACACCTGCAGTTAATTTTTGAACCAAAAATTTCTTTTCGACTTTAGATAATCTCTTGGTTCCCCTTGGGGTTTTTTTAATTTTCCCCCATGAGTTTTAAAAACTTTAAACACAATCCCCCAAAAAAAAAATTAAAAAAAATTTTTTAATAATTTTAAAAATTTTTAAAAAAATATTTATGGCTGAAATGTTAACCCAAAAATTTTTTAAGAACATGTTCCCCCAAAAAAGTAATGCCTCCAATTTTCCCCACTATGTTTTTGAA
>JAHBCN010019477.1:0-16012 GCA_019359885.1 Listronotus oregonensis
TTAAAAATTTATGTACTTTTAATGCACTAAGTATCGAGTGGTATTAATAATAGTGTTAAAACTTAGTTTTAAAAATAAACCTATATAGCCCAGTAAATATAGGGACAAAGCTGTAAATAAATCTGTACAATTTTCCCTTGTGGCGCAATTCTTAGGTCTTTGGGGATGCTTTCAAGCGAAAAAAAATTTATCAACATTACGGGGGGGAAAGGGGTGAAAAGGCCCCTCAAGGCCCGAAAATGGGTTTTTCGCAATATTGCCAAAAAATGCGAATTGAAGATTTTTTGTTTAGAAAAAAAAAGATCGCCTTATAGTCTATAAAAATATTTTTTCGCAAAATCGATAGTTTTCGAGATAACGGGACCCAAAATCACCTCATTTCGCTGCCCCCCTTTTCCGCTAGAATGTCGCTATTTTTTTGGATTCAATTAAAGCGGGCGGACGAATTGTTCCATTAAGTTCATCGGAATGGGAAAACCCGTACCTATCATTGCATATGAGTTTAGGTCCATTCTAATTTTTCTAGAATATTTAAAAAGCAGTCAAAGTTTTTTTACAATATTTTGAGAGTATCTCACTAATTTAGTGATATTTTTTAAAAAGAAGGTTTGTTATTAACATATCCTTTTTATAATGAGACCTTAGCAAGTGTTCAATGATCACAGAAAATTTCCTTCACCATCTTTCTCGCGTTTTGATAAAAAATTGTTTTGCCCATCTGCATTTTTTAGTAAAAAACTACTACTATCTAGTGTGGAATGTTAGGGATTTTTCGACGGCCGTTTTTGCAAAAAATATTAGTGTTGCGAAAAAAATGGTAATCGTGATAAACTTTTTCTCGCTTGAAAGTATCCGCGAAGAACCAAGAGTAACGCCACAAATGAAAACTGTACAGATTTATTTACAGTTTTGGGTACTTTCAGGTCTTTAGTTACTGGACTAATGGTTTACCCGACATCTATATATGAATAATATTGACAGTAGTGATGGATCGTGTCAGGCTGACTCGAATATCTACTAAGTACACACACATACTCAAGTACTGAAAATACAGTATTCGGATACACAAGTATTTAAATGGAGAATTCGAGTACTTTTGCTATTTGAATATAAAAAAATATAATCAAGTTGTCGTGTCGCGACCCTTGATTTTTTTTTTTTTATCGTTAGACAATTGACGTGGTTTTGACAACTGTTTTACTTAAAGGCTCACTTTTAAATTTTGAAGGTTTCTCTTAAATTCTGATTAAAATAAAAATATTTGAGGCCTTTATTAGTATAGTTATAACCAATGAGCTGACATCATAGATAGAGAAATCATTTCATTTATAAACGCAATCGAGAGCTGCGCCCAACATGGTTTGTGTTTATTATTGGCGATAGAATGGTACAACAATAGTTTGTACTTACTTGTGAAATGATAATATAGGAATCACATCCGTAACTTTACACACTTGGCACTGCCTTACCATTTTAATTTATTAAAAGTACTTTAACAAAACTAAAATTTAAACAATTGTCACAAAAATAACCCAAAAAACAACAAGAAACATTTATACTAAAACGCCATATTGAATGTGTCATCTGTCGAGCGAAGACGAAGGTGGCCGAAGTACAACGACTATTAGTCATTGGCCAAAGTACGCCTTTATGAAAAATGCACTGTTGTCACGTTGTCGCGCCTATATTAGTAGCTGTCCAAAAACAAAATAGTATTTTGACATCATTACTTTTCTGTGTAATACTTTATAGTAATAAATATAACAAATATTATTCACGGTTTCATGGACGTAGCTATGGCTTTGACAAGGAGGGGGTCCCCAAAGAGGAAATTGATGCTCTACTAGGACCCAGATAGCCGAGCAATTAATGGGACAACTTCCGACAACACGAGTTACACCATCACAACCATTTTCCCACTCTGTAGTTGACTACGCTGGACCACTACAAATCAAGACGACCAAAGGCTATAAAAGTTACAAAGGTCCACATAGTCTTTTGACAAAAGTTCATTGGGATTCGGTCTCTCTTTCTTAAAAAAATAAACTCACAAGAGATACCTGATTTGTTCGTTTCATACTTTTTTAAAGCGACACTTCTTTCTGAATTATAACAATTGCGCAACGCGAAGAGACAAAATAGAGTAGACTAGCTTGGTTTGGTGCGCGCCGCCAAAGCGCGGGCGGCGGCGGCGGCGGGGGCATTGCCATTCCTTCGCTCCCCGCACTGCGGCGGACTAAGCAACTATCGTTTTCTACAACCGGCGCGGTGCATGTAATTTTTTTCTGTTGAACAAGTAAGATGGATATGAATGGGGGGGTCCGGACCCCCAAACCCCCCCCCCTTATATACGTCCGTGCACGGTTTAAAATACAATAGCAGAGCTTAATTTAATGTTATTTAAAAAATAAATTAAGTAAAATTTAATCATAATATACTATCAAGTAAATGAAACAGAAAGATACTTGGCAGCCACGCTTTACGACAAAATAGTATCTGTAGTAACCATTTTTCCGGGTTTTGGTGGATTTTATTGTTTGAGTACAGAGGTTTCATTCACTGCTAGGCAGAACCTTAAAATGTGCGTTTATGATGCCACACTTATACCAAATCGATGCTTCCTCCAGTTAACCTAACAGCTCATTGGTTATAACATTTTCATTTATTAATAGATCAAAGAAGAAGAAATTAAAGTTTTTATTCATTTATAGCTCTTATATAACTCATGCCCGCCACTCACGCTACGGTTTCATAAAGGTATTATAGATACAGCAGAGGAGCCAGGCCTCGAACTGTCCTTCGATTAAAAAGAGAGAGAAGATCACAGTACCCTATCTCTCTTTCTCTCGCATGCGTCAGTAAAGAGAGACAGATAGGGTACCGCGATCTTTTTTCTCTTTTTAACCGTTAGACGTTCATCATAATATACTATCAAGTAAATGAAACAGAAAGATACTTGGCAGCCACGCTTTACGACAAAATAGTATCTGTAGTAACCATTTTTCCGGGTTTTGGTGGATTTTATTGTTTAAGTACAGAGGTTTCATTCATCGCTAGGCAGAACCTTAAAATGTGCGTTTATGATGCCACGCTTATCCCAAATCGATGCTTTCTCCAGTTAACCTAACAGCTCATTGGTTATAACATTTACATTTATTAATAGATCAGAGAAGAATAAATTAAAGTTTTTATTCATTTATAGCTCTTATATAACTCATGCCCGCCACTCACGCTACGGTTTCATAAAGGTATTATAGATAGAGCAGAGGAGCCAGGCCTCGAATTGTCCTTCGATTAAAAAGAGAGAGA
Organism: Listronotus oregonensis; assembly: GCA_019359885.1. Taxonomy (NCBI): domain Eukaryota; kingdom Metazoa; phylum Arthropoda; class Insecta; order Coleoptera; family Curculionidae; genus Listronotus; species Listronotus oregonensis. The sequence continues at coordinate 3,310 of JAHBCN010019477.1, forward strand.
AGATCACAGTACCCTATCTATCTCTCTTTCTCTCGCATGCGTCAGTAAAGAGAGACAGATAGGGTACCGCGATCTTTTTTCCCTTTTTAACCGTTAGACGTTTCCGCGTACAGGCAGCCATATGTGATCCCTACTCTATCTATAATGCCTCTATGTTCGGTTTACCGGAGAGGTCGACCTGTGCAGGTAAACCGGAGCGTGTATTGAAAGAGACCTGTCAGTTTTTTAATCTATGCAGGCGATTCAAGCAAGATCGAAAATCAATTCATTTGAGATGTGGGCTAATAATAAAATAATAAAAAGTAGTGCTAAAAACGATGGCGAAATGGTGAACGGTGCTCAACTGCAGGTCAGAATGTTGAGCATTACTTTTACTATAGAAATGCTGAAATAAACACTGTCATGTTAACCGATTGGATGCTCATTGCCATCCTAGTTTGGCCTATTTCATGAAATAATAAATCTTTTATTTAACTAACCATACCTAACAAACGTGTTTATTTTATTATTAGGCACTGCAGGACTGATTACAGATATGTTATTATTTATATTTTCTCTAAGATCCCCAAATATAAATTATGGGGGGTGCATCAACAAATGAGCATTGGTGCTCAATTTAAAATAATTTTCGAGGTCAGTATTGAGTATGGAAATACTACAGCTACAATTTTACATTGTTTTTTGATTTCTGTTTATTTTACCCCAAAAATGCCACTTATAATTTTAGTTTTCCTTTATTTTAAGAAATTAAAATTTTTTTTTATATATTTCAATGTTCTTTAAACATATTGTACATATATCTTATTTAAAAAACAGAAACCCATTTAATTATTCTGGAAATGCCTCAAGATAAGACAAGCTGAGTCTGGATCAAAAAAAAAAAAAAAAAGACATAATGCCAAGCACTAAATGTAAACATTAAAACAACTATTCTTTAAATTTATAAAGTATAAAAATGTTTGTGCAAACAAAAGGTCAAATATTTGGCATTGATTCATAACAAAAAAAAATTCCTGGGAATATGCAAAATTTATGTGTTGATAAGTGAAAATTAATAAATTGTTTTGGCAAAGATGGTACTTTTCCGTTAACATTTTTATTTTATCATTACCGTCAAGTGTGATGATATTTACGAAAAATATTTAAAAATTTTAGGCATTTATAGCCAAAAAAACGACAATTGTCAAAGATGTCATTTAAAGTATCACACGTGTCAAAATTCATATTTATTAATCTTATGATACCTGTCCAGAATTTCATTGGAGACATACAGGGTGAAGCAATAGTGTGACAAAATACCATATCACCTTTTTATTAAAGAGATACAAAAAAATGTTAAATACAACGGTTGTAGTACATATACAGGGTGTTTCAGAAATACCTGATACACACTTTTTTACTTTTTAATGGAACATCCTATATATTATGACATTTTTTGATTCTATGCAAAATCATACACATTTTAATAATAATGTCCCATACCTAAGTTTAACCGTTTTTAAAATATTTTAAATTTTATGTCAAAAATGACGTTTACAGGCCATGTTATAATTAGCAGTTTTATTTATACGGAAGTCTTTTGTAATTGATTGAGGTTGGTTTCCTTATAGCAGAAGACCTATTGCAGTAGAGTGTGTTGATATTTTGATAATAAATTAGTACAGGGTGATCAAAATTAATTAAAAGTTAACCAAAAAAAAACATAAAAAGTCAATTTTTTTAATGGAAACCCTGTATTTTTATAACTTTTTCTTATTTAGCATTAATAAATAGGGTAATCTTGTACCGAATTGACTCTACCAAAAATGTATAGTTTTCGAAATATTTGCGATTCAACATTTTTCCATTTGTAAAAACAGCTTTTAGTTTTACTAATTTAACTAAAATGAACTTTAGCATAGAGGGCTATGTGAAAAAGCAGGTGTATAAAATACCACCTACAACAAAAAGGGACATGAAAATTAAAATTAGAAACTGTTTTTAACAGATAAGTTCAGAAATCTGTCAAAATTTAAGTAACGTGGCGGATACTTTGAACACCTAATTAGGTAGTTTTTTATTTGTTTAATATTTGTTACTAATTATTTGTTAATAGTTATAATATCTAGAGACAATAAATGGTTTTATTTCTGTAGTATTTAAGTATTTTTTTCGTTATCGTGGCAAACTAATAAAAAAAAATAAAAGCTTTTTGGGATTTTTACAATAGAAAAATGTTAAATCGCAAATATTTTGAAAACTATACATTTTTGGTATAGACAATCTAATACAAGGTTACCCTATTTATTAATGCTAAATAAGATAAAGTTATAAAAAATAGGGTTTCTATTTAAAAAAATTGACTTTTTACGTTTTTTTGGACTAACTTTTAATTGATCGATTTTGATCACCCTGTACTAATTTATTATCAACATATCAGCACACTCTACTGCAATAGGTCTTTTACTATAAAGAAACCAACCTCAATCAGTTACAAAAGATTCCGTATAAATAAAACTACTAATTATAACATGGCCTGAAAACGTCATTTTTGACATGAAATTTTAAATATTTCACAAAAGGTTAAACTTAGGTATAGGATATTATTAATAAAATTTTACTACAATTTTGCCTAGAATCCAAAAATGCCATAAGGTATAGGGTGTTCCATTAAAAAAAAGTGTGTGTCCGGTGTTTCTGAAACACCCTGTATATTTAAAAATATTTTTAAAATATGCACCACCATATGTACTACAACTTTTGTATTTAACATTTTTTTGTATCTCTTTACTAAGAAGGTGATATGGTACTTTGTCACACTATTGCACCACCCTGTATATCGCTTGTTTAAAATTAAATCTGTAAAATATATTCAACCTGTAAAAAAGAACACATGTCACAAAATTGATTGGTGATATAAGCGTGCTAAGTAATGTGGGAGACGCTAGTGCCCAGATATGGGAATAATATTTCGGAGAAGGTCTGATTTGGAATTCATACAGAGTATACAGATTGAAAGGGGAAAAATACTTTCAGGCCCGAAAAAGGAATCCCAACGTTTTGGTCCATAGCTGGGCCATGAATAAGATGTGTTTAGTCCATTAAGGTTATTCTCATAAGTAATGCCCACAATGGCTTAGAGACTGGCTTGAGAAACTAATTATTAGAGTGAAGGGTCAGCAAAACTAAGTATGGGATTGATCGTGTAGGAGGAGAGGTCGTTGATGTGAAGAAGAAATAAATTTATTGCTTATAGTGAACCCTGGGACATCCCAGGATTAACTGGATAAAATTTAGAGACGTGACTATGTTAAATAACTGATATACGTTGATCAGAAAAAATACTGTAGAGTTACGATCAAAGTTTACGTGGAAGACCGTAGGAAGAAAGTATGTCAAGAAGCGAATCATGTCAAACCTGGTCAAATGCCTTGAATATGTTAAAAGCGACGATTTATGATTTACCGAGAAGGCTTGCGAAGAATAGCCCAAGAGGTTGCGACACGAAAATAAAGATACAAAGTTAATTACCAAAAATGCAAGAAATTAAGTAATTTTATTTATAATAAACAAATACTGAAAAAGGGCATTTTTATATTGTTATAAAATTATTATTTTTGGAAAACTTTTTTTTAGATTTCCCCCTCTACAATACATTATAAAGTAAAATTATATGAATAAAATCTGACTAAAAGAATAGATTTAAAAAAAGATAAAACTTTTTGCTTCCTTCACTACATTTATTTAAAACAAAATGGAACAGTATTCAATCTCTATTGTTAGTATGATAAATAGTTAGAAAAAATAAAATACAAAACTCCTTTTTTAAAAGTAACACTTTGTGACTGGCTGAATGGCTGATCAGCCTGTTGCCATTAAAAAAAAAGAACCGACACATGCAAGTTCAAGTTCAACGACTAAGAAACCTCATAAAAAATAATAAATATCAAAACACTTTTCTTATAACGCGAAAAATAAATAAAACATTCATTTTTTTAACCTTTTTTTATTGTTTCTAAACCCAAATATATTAAAAATTTAACTTAATATATTTCAAAAGAACCCTATATTTTAAATAAAACTAAAAAGTAGCACTTTATGTAGGTATAAATAGTTATGTCAATTATTAAATTACCAAAAAACATACTAAAAGATTCTTTCATAGCACCAAAATGCTTTATGTAAATTAGGAGGATTGATTTATCTAAAATCAACCACTTTAAAAAAATCTATCAAAAATATATCAACATTAAGACACTCAAAATCATAATCACTAAAAATAAGGTAGATAATTATTCTTTCTAATTTTTATTAAAATCGGCAATCAGTGATTTATTTTAAATTTATTGTGATTTTTTTAAAAAAATTATCATGAGTGACCTTTTAAAATAAATCATGTGCATGCATAAACAATCTTAATCAAAAAAATATCGGAAAAGTCTATAAATAACAAACACGTTAATGTGGAACCACCAGGCGATAATGTAGGTTACTGCCTAACAATTCCAGTCACCTTGCCAGATGATCATGTGATAATCGTGTCAGAAAATTTGACATTTAACTGATAACCTATAATAGTGGTGGGGCGGTTACTTACCAGAAGCGTATCAAAATCGGTGCGTGGAGATACTCACGCCGTAATAAAAGTAAACAAACTATACAATTAGATATAAAAGTAGAAAAATATAAAAGATGTGGACTAGTTAGTACGATCACTTACGGAGTAACACATTCGCGACGCGCTCAGCGCTGATGCACAATGACGGCGAGCGGCGCCCGTCGTCGATATATAACTTGCTTTGCTCCACGACGAGTTGACGTCACGTGTGACGTCACGGCGTCGTTGCCTAAGCGACGGTTTGTTTATCGGCCGTCCCTGCTCAGTTGCGTCATCAAACGGGAATGAATGCCCAGCCGCCCTTATGGGACGAACTTTAGAGCTGAAGCGGAGCTTTTGGTCCATAGCTGGATGCGTGGGTGGGCGGCGGATTTTCATAAATTTCTACAGGTTTAGGAATATTGAATCTCCTTTATCATCAAGTAAATCGACATATTACATGCAATCATGTTTTGCTATGACCTAGTTTATTTAAGATTATTTAAAATGGGTCTTGCATATTATAGCATATACAGGGTAATTCATAAGAAAATGCCTATACTTTAGGTACGTAGTCAAGGTCCAAAAATAAACATTAAAGTCTATACAAATATGGGTCCGCAAGGCCGTCGTTTCCGTTTACAATTTTTCTATTTTTTAAATAAAATAATAAAACCTAACCTATGTTTTGCTAAACATAATTTAAGAACAATAATTTTTTTAAAAATTAAAACACGTATTGTTTAACTCTCCATTTTGTTTTATTTTTTTTAAATTTTGCCATAATAAAATCAGATGCGTCGTAATTTTTTTAAATCCAAATATCTCGAAAACGACTGCTCTTATCAACTTTAAACAGGTATACTTTTTTGACGTAAAAATGACAAAACAGCTATTTAATTTTCTTAGAAATGTAATACAGGTCCGTACTAAAAAGTTGTGATTGTTTAAAATAGTAAAAAGACGTGTAGAGTGTAGGTGGCACCCCCTACAAGTAAGAGCCGTACTAAGATTAGGTTTAAATCCGTCATACCAAAAAACCCCAGATACCAATTTTTATTCCAATATTTACATTTTCATAGATTTTATTTTAATTATAGAAGAATTAAAAAAAACTTTAACACATTCCGGAAACAAAGGCTTTGCGGACCCATATTTGTATAGACTTTTATGTTTATTTTTGGACCCTGACTACGTACCTGAAGTATTGACATTTCCTCATGAATCACCCTGTATATAGCTAGTATACAGAGGTCGTATGGAGATGTTATATTAAAATAAGTACGTTTATATCCAAGACGTATCTGGGCACACAGTAGTGCGCCAGGTCATGTTTCGGCTAACGCACACAGTGTGTATATTACACGAAAAGTTTTAGCGTGTTTCCCTTCTATTATGATTTCGTTATCGTTCCACATAAAGGTATGAGATTTGCTATGTAAATTCACATAAGTATTCCAATACCTTTTTTAACAATATCGAAAAAGTTATGTCAAGTAGTTTCCAAGATTATCGATTTTAAAATCGCCTATTTTACTAATGACTGACTAACTGACTCACTCACTCACTCACTCGTTCACTTCAAAAATTAAAGGTCACTTCCCGAGGGAGTCGAAACTTGAAATTCGGTATGTAAGTAGGACCAAGGCCGTAGCCAGTGGGGGGTCAGGGGGTCAGAACCCCCCCCGAAATTTTCACAAAAAAAAAGTAAATACAAAGAACTACTACTGTAGTGAATAATTGGTAATGCTAAGTCTTGAGGGGGAAAACAAAACATTGAGTAAACTATCTTACCGATTTAATTCTAAGTATCTGTACCCATCCAGTACAAACGCGCGGGCAGCGATGTTCAGTTTTAGTTCGAGAGTATCGTAGGTTGCAGAGAAAGGGTCGAGGTTTTACAATCTGAGTTGCATTATCTTTTAGTATTATACAGGGTGACCCAAGGAAAAGGTTGCACCCCTATTTGTAAATATCCTGGTATATTTTTGGAAAAACATTCAGACACGTAAGTTTTAATTTCCAGGGGGACGTCACTTCATCTGTAGCCGTACAATACAGGGTGGTTCAAAAAAAACATTGCGTTATAGATTAGATTTTTAAATGGAAACCTCCATATTTTTTAAAAATATTTTTAGATTCTCCGTAAAGTTTTTAGTAACTTTTGTTAATAAAGTTTATACCTATCTTCAATTGTTGTGAAGCTATTTGAGTTTATAATAAAATTCTAGAAATAGTGATAGTAAGAAAATGTATACTAAAAATAATAATCAAATAGTTCCCATAGTAACAAGACTTTACTTTAAATTTAAAAACAACTCTCCGAGTATTCAAAAAAACAAAAAGCAACCTACAGTCATGCGCAAATTAAAGGTAAAGTAAACATTAATTTTCTCACATTTTTAAGCATGTATGAAATTTGTCAACGTTCAGCCGTAATCCGCTCCCGAAGATCTTGAATAGAATCTGGCTTCGAACTAAAAACTTTTTTCAAATACCCCCAAAGAAAGTAATCTAAAGGACTTAAGTCCGGAGATCTTGGCGGCCACTCAATGGGGCCTCGTCTGCCGATCGACTGGTTGGAGAAATGGGTATCCAAAAACTGTCGTACTGAAGCCACATAGTGCGGTGGTGTACCATCTTGTTGGAAATTGATATCATTTTCATTATAATTAACGTCATTTTTTAATATTTCGGTAATTTATAGCTCTATTGTATTTTCTAACATGTACATGTAGATCTTGCCTGTCAAGTTTCTAGGGATAAAGAAAGCTTCTACAATATAATTTACGAAAATGCCTGCCCTCACATTTATTTTTTTCAGGATATTGCGGGTGTACCTCTCGAAACAAATATGGATTCAAGTCACTCAATATCGACAATTACGTCTATTTACAGCACCATGTAAATAGAACGTACACTCATTCTAGAAACAAATATTAAATAACAGATTTGCATTGTTGATTAAAAGTTGGAACAGTAATTCGCAAAACTCCAATCTTCCATCAAAATCGTCTTCATTAGGCTCATGGACAAATTTTATCTTGTACGGGTGAAATTAGTTGTCTTTCAAAATTCTCTCTACTGTTGAGCGTGTAAATTCTGAAGAAGTAGCCAGTCCACGAAGGCTTTGGGTATTGTCAAGTGCTACGTGTTCCAACACTGGTATTTCTGCGACTTTATTTTTAAATGGTCGATTTTTTTAATGGGGATTACGGCGAATATTATACACAGATCCAGTTTCTTCAAATTTTCTAATTAATTAGCCACATACTTATCGTTAATATTTTTATCTGGATGTAACGCATTAAACAACCGGGTAGTAGCTCTTGTAATGCTCCCATTTTGGTAATACAGTTTAAATATTTTTACCCCTTCTAAAACTCAATAAATCATTGTTCAATATTTATTACAACTAGTTAAGTTAACAATTTAAAATCAAAGACAAAGTTTTCCTATGACTTACGATGACACTGACTGATGCTAAATGTTTTTGATATAAACTTTATTAATAAAAGCTACTAAAAACGTCATAGAGAATCTAAAAATTTTAAAAAATGGGGGTTTCATTAAAAAATCTTAAGTGTGGTAGAGGAAAAGACGTCCCCCTAGAAGTCACAAATAGGGGTGCGATCTTTTCGTTGGGCCACCCTGTATGTAGTACCCCCAAAAGATCACCCGATTTTGCGGAGTCGATACCCCTGACATAAAAGGCTAAACCCCCAAAATTATTCCTGGCTACGGCTTTGGTAGGACACAAGTAAAGGAAAAATTCTGAAACTGCACATTTTTACTTGAAACGCCCCAAAACGGGGGCGTTATATTTAGGAAGTATTTTAGAAATTTTCAGTCTAATTGAACCTGAGGTTCTGAGGTCATAATTGTTTTAAAATTGAAAATGCAGGCAGAATTGTATTTCATTAATTAAAAAAAAAAAAAAACATCTTACCTAAAACACGTAGGTTAAATACGGGCCAAGTTCCTATCCAAAAATCTCGGCCTCCTTCATACACAGATCTAAAATTAGACGAAATTCTGTTCACAATTTTATTCTAAACAAATTAGATACCCAATACTCCAAAACACCGTTCAGAGCTGGGTAGGAATCGAATCCAGAAATCCTTTCCTTTTTAAGGATCCGAAGGCTGAAATCTATTACTTTTTAAAAAAAGGATCCGTGATTCCAAAAAGAAATTAATTTCTTATATTTCTAATTTGAGACAAACGCCAAAATCCGCGCTTTTGAATACACCATTTCAAATGTCCAAATTTTCACCCAAAATTCTTAAATTCTAAATTTTGACCTAGCTCCCCTAAAATCCTTATATCCTGAATTTGAGGCAAATTGGTTTATAAATGCCAAAATCCACCATTTTAAATAATTCGTTTAAAATTTCCAATTTTTAACTAAGATTCTTAATTAAAATCACATTGATTTTCGGAAATTAAGATAAGGGCTTTTAAAACATCTGCCTATTAAGATCTCGAAATAAGGAAACACAACTCACATGTGATTTTTAACTAAAATATGTTGTTTTTTAGGTCCGGAGAAACAACTTTTAAATGAAACTTTTTTCGTAACCATAGAGTGTGGTATTCAAAAACAGGCATACATTTTACTTGCATATTATGTTAAAAGTTCTGATTGCTTGATCTTTATAATGTTATCTTTAAAATGACCCTGAGCTGCTTTTAAATGGGACATTTAATTATTTCTATTCAGAGTGTCATCCAAAAATGAGTTTACAACTTTAATACATTTTTGTATTCCGTAAGCAGAGAAATTATTAATCGGTACTGGTAAAACTTTCTGTAAAATTACAATGAGATGTCCCATTTATAAGTCGCTTGAGGTTATCTCAAGAATCACATCTAAAAACCTTATGAAAATCTAGCATCGCAAGTTTTGAAATACAGTTCGAAAAAATGTTTCATTTAAGGGTAAATTCATGTTGATCTCAGAAATAACATATTTAAATTTGAAAAATATTTACACTAATTTGGCTAAGAGTTACAGCACTTGAAAATGAGGCTAAAATTATATATCGCGACTCGGCCTTGGTGCTAAAATCTTTGACGCTTGATTAATCATCTGGAACATGTAGTATTATTCGTATCGTAAGTACTAGTTGTAAGTATGAAAATTAAAGATAATCCGGATTAGTGATCCGATAAATAGGAATCGAATCTTTTTTTCCTTAAAAGGGAATCGTGATTTATATTAGTGATTCGATTTCTTTACGAGGACCTGGATACGGGAATCAATTTCTTTTTTGAAGGATCCGTCCCAGCTCTGACACCGTTCTTGTCTTTAGAATACATAATTGAATACCTACCTGAAGACTCACTTTAAATTTTTGGTCTCAGTACTTAAAGAGGCCGAGATTTGGATACGAACTTGGCCCTTTTTTATGTAAGTGTTATTAATGGGATAAAAATATAGCCGCTTTTGTTTACGGTAAAACTGTTTGACTACAATAGGTATTAACTAGTCAATATAATACGGGATCCGAATTAGAGACGACCTTCATCTATCTGCAAACCGGATGAAACTTACACTTGCTCACAAAAAAAAAAAGAGTGGTGTGTGCTGAGTGTCAGACTCAGGCCCGGTTGTACAAACAATGGTTCAACAGAAGTTTTCTTGAACTGCAGTTCACTGTTGAAGCCAGTTCAGAATTTTGAGTGTTGTACCACTGCTGGTTTACCTGAACTATCAGTTGCAAAGCCCACAAAGAAAAGAAGAAAATAATTGCCACATCTTAACCTAATCAAAGATTTTGATTTTATTAAAAAAACAACTTAATAATAATAAAAAGCATGTATTTGTATTGTATTTGTTTTTTTTTTGTTTAATTTTACATTTTTTTCAATCACTACTGACAAAATAAATCACAGATGCTAAATAGCTACATATTGTATAAAAAAATAAATTCTTTTTTGTTTTCTGTAATTTTCTGCATCTGCCCCTCCAGGAGATTGAATTTTATTATGCGTGCCATCCATGGCTCCAATGCTAAAAAATCCTCGCCTCACAATGGTAATTTCAGATTCAGTTCTTAGCATTTTATCAATTTTAGCCCCAATTCAGCAACTGATTCTTAAACCATAGATATTTTCAACTTGCCGTTGACTTGTCAATTCCTCCAAAATCTCAAACAACTTGTAAAAAACTTCCAGTGGCTATAAATCGTAAAGCAATGCATACCATTTCAGTAGAATTAGTGCATGGTTTCTAAAATAAATAGAACATTTAAACAAAATTAAATGTAATTAAACAATATAAATCTTACTTATCTGTAACAGATGAAATTTGTTTAAAAATTTCATCATATTAAATCTCACAGCTTGCTTTTTTTAACCTAAATCTGGCCTTAAATTATGTGTCATTTCAAATATTTAAATAATCTGGTCTATTTCTGTATATTTATGGGGCTCGAGAGTGTGCAACATTAATAAGTTATTCTACAAAATCCTTGTCGTCTGTCATATCTTTTCATACAAGATCAATTATTAATTATAAAAACCGAATAGGTATCAACTTTAAAAGTATAACAACAAAATATTTAAAACACAAGGTAATCTGTCAGAAGAGTGAGGTTAAAAATTTCTAAAAGTAGTTGAACTCATCTTGAACGACCAAATTCGGACGTTCAAGATCAACCACAGTTCACCGTCTGAACCGGCTTTGTACAACGATTTTTTTCCGTTGAACCGATGATCAGCGTGAACTTCGGTTGAACGTGCATTGTACAACCGGGCTTAAGACTTTTTGGCGTATTTTTCTTTTCGCTGAACACATATCTGCAGTCAATATTGGGGGTCAAATAGCAAAAAATCGAAAAAACTCCAACAGATTTTTTTACGTGGCTTCTGGAGCCTTTATTTTTAAAGACAGAAAAAATATTTTATATAAAAATTGTAGGTTTATTTCCATATTATCTTTTGAAATTATCAGTAAAAAAATATCGCAATAAAAAAAAATGGAAAAATATAGGCAACTTCAACTTTTTTAAATGGAACACCCTGTATATTATGCGCTACAATAAAAGATATTTTTTTTCTGATTTCAAATATTTATACATTGATGATATTTGGATGAACTATTTTTGAGGTATTTAAGCTTAAAATATAAATAAATTGAAAAAAAAAATATATTAGTATCAAAAAGCTATGAAAAAATAAATTTGTTGTAAAAATTTACGTATTGATATTGAAATTTATCATTTTAACATTAGTAGTTTGTATTGTTTTTTTCGATGGGTATTCAGAAAACAAAAAAAAGCTATTATGCGTCTTTTTTTGGAAATAATAATATGGGCAGTACAAAGAGAATATTACTTATTCTTATTATATCCTTAGCAAGGGACCATCTATAGATACTATTAAATATACAGTAAGAAAGTTTATTGAACGAAAAAGTTTAAAAGAAGAAAAGGACTGCAGCAGAAATGAAAACAAATTTTTGGTGCCTTGTTTTTTTTGGATAATTATTATACTTTTTCTATTGGATAGCACTAACTACTTTTTAAAATTTTGAAATATCAATCGTGCGGCATCTGAACTTAATAAAAAAAATTATAAAAAATTTTTTCCTTAAAATTTTTTAAATTTTATCCTTATAAATTATGTCCGTTCAGAACTTCCTGAACCAAAATGCGGACGACCTAAGTATGCATTGGAAATAGCTAGGTTTATGCGTAGGTTCCAAATTTTTAAATAAAATTTATTTACCGACAAGTCTTCCTTCACTTTAGCAGGAATCTTGAATCACAAAATAAAAATTGGTCCAAAAAACCTCACCAAATTTAGCAAATAACAATTTTATTGTTTTTTTTGGTTTGATAGTAATATGAGACTTTTTTGTAATTTATTAATAATTTAACCTAAAATATCTCAAAAAAAGGGTTTATCCAAATATCATCAATGTATTTATTTTAAATCAGAAAAAAAAGATCTTTTTTGTAGCGCATAATATACAGTGTGTTTCACTTAAAAAAGTTGCCTATATTTTTCCATTTTTTTTTGCGATATTTTTTTTTGAAATTTTTAAAAAAAATATGGAAAACCCAATTTTATATAAAACATTTTTTTCTGTCTTTAAAAAAAAAGGCCTCAAAGCCACGT